>PVJS01014587.1:0-40146 GCA_004027185.1 Glis glis | reverse complement strand
GAACTCTAATACACTGTTGGTGGGATTTCAAATTAGTGCAACCACTTTGGAAAACAGTGGGGAGGATCCTCAGAAGAATGGGAATGAACCTACCATATGGCCCAGCAATACCACTTCTAGGCATCTACTCAAAAGGACTGAAACCAAACTACCAGACTAATGCATGTGTGTCTATGTTTATAGCTGCACAATTCACAATTGCCAAACTTTGGAACCAGCCAAGATGCCCATCTACTGATGAATGGATCACAAAAGTATGGGATATGTACACAATGGAATTTTATGCAGCCACAAAATTACATCATTTGCAGGGAAATGGAGGGCACTGGAGATCATTATGCTAAGTGAGATTAGTCACAAAGAGTGAAAAGTCGGATGTTCTCCCTAATATGTGGAAGCTAGGGAGAATGGGACCTAGAATGGAACCCCAGACAGAGAAGGAGGAAACTTTAGTTGAACAAAGAAGGAGACCTAACTGAGGGAGACAGGAGAGGGGAGGAGGGAAATACACTAATGCACATGATGTGTACACACAAACTTATCAATCACTATGCTGAGCATGGAAAGGAGGGAAGGTGGAGGGAATAGGGTGGGATGTGAGGGAGGGCTAAATGAGCAATGTGTGCATGCATGCTTCTGATACCCTGACACTTATCAAAACGTATAACTACGATGCACCAATAAATGTAATAAATTAAAAATAATTTAAAAAAACAGAGCTTTGGATAAGTTGAATTTTTATTACTATTATTAATAACCCTAACAAGGCTCTATCTAGCAGAGTTGTATTTAATGTCTAGAAACTCACTTTCTGTGAATATATTCTGAATACAGGCTTACATTATACTTTCCCCCAAAAAATAACCGCCCAGATTCCATTTTAACCATTTAAAAATGTAAAGTAAAGAGTAAACGAATAAACAGTATTGGGGGTTCTTTGTGCTTCTTTTTCCTTTGAATTTTAAGCAGTGCTCTATTAATAAGAAATCTTGGGGCCGGGCTCTTCTCAGTGATTCAGCAAGTAACTGATACAGAATAGCTAACTATTCCACCGAGCACTGAATCTGAATGACCTAGACTTCCTGGAAGCAGAGGTTTCCAGTTTCACATGGTGCCACTGTAAAGCAAATCGATAGTGTGAAAGTTATCAATGGACTCCATTACACACAGCCTTGAAAATGCCCCTGGAATCCGAGGAGCAAGGCATTGTGGGAGCATTCATATTTTAAAAGGAAGTGTGTGAATCAGGTCCTCAGCCATCTTCGGGAAGAAAGGAAACTAGCTCTGTCTGCGGATGACTGTCCCATCAGTAAAGAGCAACCAGAAGGCCCTGGCTGGCAGAGGAGACAGGGTTCATTTCCAGTCCCTCCGTCCCTGACTCCAAGCACAGGGAAGGCTCTGGTTCCTTTCCCACTCCTAAGATTGAAGCCTGGACACAGCACAGTGGAGGGAGAAAGGCAGAAGGGTTTGCAAAGTAACTGCTGGTGTAGGATTACAGGGTCAGGTTTCCTCTCCTTTATAGATCTCCTTTGGGGATATAAACACCCTAGTAGATGAAGTGCTATCAGATTTAAATACTAATGCACACCAATCCCCAACGCTCTTGAGGCCATACGCAACACATCCAAAGAACCTCTTTCCCCTTCACTGCAAATAAAACTAAAACATCTTTACTGTTCCTCTACATCCATCCGCTGAGCCAGCCCCAACCTCAGTAATTCTGCCTACAGACAGCAGGGAAAGAAGCAACGGGAAAAGCTCCCTCTGACCTGATTGCCTGGTCATTACAGCTCCAACAATGGTGTCAATCATCCTGGACAGCGACACCCCATTTCTGCCACCCCATTTCTGGGCTCTTACTATGTGAAGCACCTGACTTGAGGTGGCACTCTCCACCATGCTTAGGGTTACATGCCATCCTTATTGTTCCATACCAACTTTCTTCTTCCACACTGAGTCCCGCTCTTACCAGTTCCTTCAAGAATTACCTCTCTCCTACCCCCTTCTCGGTAATTGTTGAAATCCTTAAAATAACCATCTACTGGCCAAAGAGAAAATCACCTAAAGCCTCCTGAGACCCCTATTCTAGAATTCATACACCTCGATACTCTTCTTTTGAGGGGAATCGCTGCTTTTATGCATGGATGTGGAGCTATGCATGGATATAGAGCTGCACACTGCCGAGTATTCACATTTCCAGTCCTCCATCGAGGGCTGAGCAGCTCCCTGAGCATGGACAGGAGACAGCGCGGACAGTTAATAAACAGAAGGTGGAGAGAAATACAGGGAGGGGCTGTTGCTGCTCTTTCAATATAGACACACCAATGTCACAGAACACCAACATAATGGACACAAAGTGGATGCGACCTCAAGCTAATACATCTGAACCCTTTTGTCTATGGTTGCACCCTTGAATGTTAAACTCTGGAGGTAAAAGAAGATCCAACTCTTTGCAACTTAAGAAAAATTTAATGCATCCCATTTATTGATGGGCCGCCCATTATGTGTGATCCATTGAACACATATTTAGTGAGTGCCTGTTAATTGAAGGTGATTTGCCAGTTGCTAGGAACTAAGAAGACAGAGTTCCTACCCTCAAGGAACTTGAGGAACTTGAGTTTGGTGGGGATACAGTTAAACAACAGAGGCAGTGACGCTGTGGTCAGTGCAAGTGAAGGGCAGGTACACAGGGAACACGAGGTCTCCCAACACAGCCAGGATCCAGGCAGGATCAGGCACTCAGCATACAAGGCCAGGTGTGAACAGGAGAAAGGAGGCAAAGTCATGGGCCAGGTGCTCTGGGGCTGCACGGCACCAACAAGTTCAACTTCCAGTCCTCGGGAGAATACCACAAGGACAGAGACGTTCATGACTGAGGACAAGGCAGGTTCTCCAAACAGTGTCCCGAGGAGTCGTGAACCAGGAGTCAGAGGAGAGAAAGAAGCCACAATAGACACAGACTCTAACCAGTCACACCAGAAAGGGCACATGGCGTGGGAGAGGCCCCTGCTGTGGCAGTGACTGAACAGAGCTGTAAAGGGACAGAGAATGGGTATGTTCCAGGCAAGATAACAGAAGAACCAAAGAGAACAGGAAGAGGAAAAGACCGTAGGAAGGTGACTGAGGGGCTGATTAGCTTTGGAGTCAGGTAACACCTACGTGAAGAACATCCCAGACACATAAATGCACTTTGAGAAACCTGAGACGTATAACTGCAAGGCACAGTGTAAGGAGCTCTAAACTAGTAGCCAAGAGACTGGTTGCTGGTTCACTTCCAAAGGAGGGGGCGGAGCAGAGCAGCGCTTGAGCTGAGAGCACAGCTAATGGTTCCCAGCCAGCGCTCTTCTTCCTTTTTTTTTTTTAACAGAACTGTGGGTTGAACCCAGAAATGCTCTACCACTAAGCTACATCCCCCAAACCCTTTAAATTTTTATTTTGAGGCAGGGTCTTGCAGGCTGGTCTTGAACTTGCAATCCTCCTGCCTCAGCTTCCCAAGTTCTGGGATTACAGGTGAGCACCACTGTGCCCAGCTCTTTTTTATTTTCCTAATTGAGTGAAACAAAGCAGAACACATTCTGCCCTGTGGGTTGCCCATAAGAGGAAAAATAAAACACTGTAAAACATTGGCTTCAGATATGTAGACATAGAAGAATATGTAAGTACTTGATTAAGATGTAAAATAAGTTTATTACTATGGGATCACAGTCAAAAAGTTTGAAAAGTATGAGACAAAAGGATTTTTAAGGTTTCTTCAACTTACAAGACTTTCACTTAGCCACTAAATTCTAACCTATTTTAGATATGAGTCCTGGTATAACATAAAAAAAATCATGAGTGAAATTTAGAAATGCCATCGGATAATTCAAAATTTAACATTACCCAAAACCCCAACTCTTAACTCAAAAATGATAAATGTCTGCAGGAAATAACCATGCCACACGTATGTGGTAACACAGACACGGCTGCATGTAAAGGGCAAAGGGTCACTTATGTTTTTATTTTATTTATTTATTTATTTATTTATTTATTTATGTATTTATTTATTTATTTTTGTGTTACTGGGGATTGACCCCAGGGGTATTCTATCTCCAAGCTACACCCCCAGCGCTTTTTTATTGTTTTGAATCAGGGTCTCGCTAGGTTGCTGAGAGTCTCGCTAGTTGCAGAGGCTGTCCTGGAACCTCAGAGGCCTGTTTCAGCCTCCTATGTACTGGGATTACAGGTGTGTGCCATGGCGCCTGGCTAAGAGCTTTCATTTTAGTGCAGACACACAGGAGCAATGTTCTAGAACTTTTTGTAGAATATCTACTCAAAGTAGGATTTTCATGTTTCACTTTTAAAACGCTCTAATGCCAACCTTATTTTTAATACTTATGCCCATGGCAAATTGTAGCAATCTACTGATGGTGTGTGACATACTTTTGAAACCCTTTCCTGGAACGGGTGGCTTTTAACTACTTGTGGACTCTGACAGAGTACATCAGCATATGATACATTCTCATCTGCCTATGCCATTTTCCTAAAGCTGTACTCCAAGTGAGGACCCCCCCACACACACACACACACGCACACAGGACTTTGGTACAGCAGGAACAAGCAATGCTTACTGAACACTAAGTACTTCCCTGTTGAACAAGCCATTTTCCCAGAGAGGAAAAGGGTAATTTATGATTCTATGTATAAAACACCAATGGAAACAAAATTATTAACTTAGGCCATGTGCATGAGCTGAACACACAGGTTGTAGACAAAAACTATGCAAAAGGTCTATGGCAACAATAATGCCTTTTGTACTTCTTCAGGGGACTCTTTCCTCTGAAGAAATCCAACCTTGCCATAGACATGACCTGGGTAAGCCCCCCTACCCCCACACACACACAACTGTGAGGCAAGTGACTGACCTGGCCACTCCAGACCCCTATCTAAGTTCAGAATAAGACTTCAGTTTCTATTTGTTTAACCAGGACTGTCCCCTACACCCTGTCCCCAGTTCATGCCTGGAATGTAAAAGGCCCTCAACACATGCTTTGCGGTCCTGTGAGTGCTAAGTCAAGGTCAAGAGATTCCCCAGCCCCTGTAAGATTCAAACTCATCCTGAGCTGCTGCTAAGCTCTGGAAGGTGCCAGGCCACCAGCCAACAACCTGCCCACCGTGCCAGCTACTCTGCCACCGGGAGCCATCGTTCTCACTCCAGCCACCTGCCAGCGCCTTGGGCTGCCCAGACGGTGCCCCGGGCATTTCACAACCCGAAAGTCCTAGAGGTCACCCAAAGGGGCAGAAACAGTGGGCTCCAGGCTCATACATCTTGCCCAAGGTCACTTCTGCCTGAGAACCTTCAGTCTGTGGCAGCCAGACCATACAAACTAAACACCAAGTTGTTTCTTTCTGCCGGGGCTTAAGCACCCCCACGCCACCACCAGAGCCACAAAAGCCCCAGTCTGCATCCAGGCGTGCCAGGTTAGGCTCAGCACTCCCCTCTCCCCCTAGGTTTCTGCTCTCCAGCAACCTGAGGGGGGGGGGGGGTCTAGGAGGGTGAGAGCCGGCCAGGAATGAAGATGAAAAGCGAATCCACGCGGCCGGGGGCTCTCCACTCGCCCACAGCGGGGAGCAGAGGCCCTCTCCTAGCCGGCCATCGCGCAGACCCCTGCCCGCCTGCAGCTCAGGCCAGGCCTGGCGACCCCCACGAGCTCACCGGGTGCGCAGCGCCTGCCACGCGGCGTCGATGTCGGCGTAGAGGTTCTTCTCCGAGGGCTTGCCCGAGCTGACGCCGTAGCCCGAGTAGTCGTAGGAGAAGATGTTGCAGTTGATGCGCGAGCCCAGGCCGATGTAGAAGCTGCACATCTGGCCCAGGTCGACCGCGTTTCCGTGAGAGAAGAGCAGCGTGTAGCGGCTGGAGGGCGCGCAGCGCACGAACATGCAGCCCAGCCGGTTGTCCCGGGCCGTGCGCGAGAAGAAGACCTCGACCGCGTCCAGCTCGCGCTGCGAGTACTGCCAGTCGGCGCGCTCGCTCAGGTGCAGGCTGCACGCGCCGGGCCCCGCGCCCTCCTCGGGCTGCTGCGGCGCCGGCTGGGCCGCGGCCGGGGCCGGGGCGGGGGCCGGGGCGGGCGCGGGGCCGCGCTGCTCGGGCGCCAGCACGGTGTAGGTGGGCTCGGGCGGCAGGAAGGCCAGCTTGGCGGCGATGCGGCTCGGGCAGGGCGGGCAGCAGAAGAGCCAGCACAGCTCGCCCAGCGAGAAGCCATTCATCCTGGGGCCTGGCTCGGGCATCGGGCCGGCCGGACGCCCGCCGGCGGCGGCTGGCTGCAGGCTGGCGGGCGGCGTGCGCGGCGGCGGGGCGCGGGTCAGCGTGGCGCGGCCGGGCGAGGCGGGCGGCCGGGGCCCGCGCGGCACACAAAGCCGGCGGCGGCGGCCAGGGCCGGCTGTGCGCGCCGTCCGCGCTCCCGCACGCCCGCGCCGCTTCCGGGTTACCGCGCAGGGCGGCTCTGGGCGGGGCTCTCCGCGGCCCGGCCCGGTGCGTGCGGCGCCCCCGGCCCGCGGGACTCTCCCGCAGCTCGCGCAGGTCAGGGAGCTCCGGCCTGCCGCGCCCTCCAGCAGCTGCGCGGGAACAGGGCGCTCGGCACCCCCGGCCTGCGGGGCCCTCCAGCAGCTCCCCTCGCCGCCCGGCCGGGTGTGCTCGGCGCCCCGGCCTGCGAGGCTCTCCAGCAGCTGCGCGCGGGGCGAGGGCGCTCGGCAGCTCTGGCCTGCAGGGCCCTAAGGCAGCTCCGCGCGGAGTACAGGGCGCTCAGCAGCTCCGGCCTGCGGGGCTCTCCTGCGGCTCCCCGCGGGTCAGGGGCGCTCAGCAGCTCTGGCGCGGAGCTGCTGGGACGTGTCCGGAGGGATGGCAGCTCGTCCAAGAGTGCATGTTCCCTCGCCCCCCTTCCATGAGGTTCCCTTCCCCAGACCCAAGTTTCCGTCCTGGATGGAGGCGCCTGGGAATCCACTGAAAAGAAAATTCGTGGGTGGCAGAGAATGGAAACGAACCCGAGATGTTTGGCTCTTGTTTTCGGTACTTTCTGAACTTCTCCAGTACTGAAAGGTCTCGGCATCATAAGTGGTGCTGGTATTGGGGTAGGATGGGCCTCCGTGCATTTCACCGGGCCTTATGTAGCAACAGCATTACCTTTCTAGGGGCATGATCTCACTTTTAGTACATCCCTCTATCTATAAAAGGTAGCTATTATAATGGATCATGCTGTTGTGTTTAGCAATAAACCATGTTGAGGTCGTTTCTGTCCCTCGTGGGGTAGATTTTCTGGTAGTGGGTGTCTTTTGCAGTGCTTGTTTCTCTAGAATTGTTTGGGGTCCAGGGTTTTTAAGTGATCTTACCCATGAAGGACTTATAACGATTCCACTGCAATCTGCAGTCACCTCTGAATGATCTTTGAAACTGCCCAGATCCAGTCACACCAGCCTCCGGGTCCCTTCCCCTCTTTGTAGGCAGCTGAGTCCTTTCTGGGACTGGTCAGAGGCCCCCCTGGGCTGGCTGCAGAGCAGCTAGGGACTCAGCTTCACCTTTGGTTTCAACTCAGGGATGTTCTAAGAATTTTAACTTTTGTTGTGGCTTCTACAGGAGAGAATGTTGAGCATCCTCATCCAAATGAATTTACCCATCCTGATTTCAGTAACCTCGAGGACTTGATTGTAAAAGGCGATTTCTTAACTAAAACAAATTTTAAGTGGTTTGAACTATCTAAACTTAGTTTTAAAAAACCTGGTAATGTTTTTTTAAAGTTTTAAACAGCCCATCTGACTACATGTTTGAAGTCTGTTTTAAAGTTATTCACACTTAGTGAAACTATTCACCCAAAGCCAAATTTTAGCTTCACAGGACTAGGTTTCCTTTTTTAAAAAAGCTTTGGGCTGGACATGGTAGCACATGCCTGTGATCCTAGTACATGGGAGGCTGAGGCAGGAGGATTGCAGGTTTGAGGCCAGCCTCAGCAACTTAGACTCTCTTAGTGAGATCCTATTTCAAAATAAAATGGCTGAGGGTGTAGTTCAGAGGTAGAATGCTCCTGGGTTCAATCCCCAGTACAAAGAAACATCACTTCCTCAGAAAGTTAAGGTGCTGCTCTTGAATCCTGGTTCCATGGTGATATTTCTGTGGGAACAAAGTTCACTGCCTAGTGCATTACTTTCTTATCTAATACAAACAAAGATAGATCTTGGGAAACTGAGATGAGAGTGTCTACCCACCCCTTGGCCAATCTTCTCCAAATACCACTCCTCTCACCTGTCTTTGATGAGAGTTGAGCAGCACACAGGAGTCTCAAGTACACGTCTCTGTGCTAAGATGGAAAAGATGGCCTTCATATTCCAGAGGGTGGGTTGGCAGCGTTTACATTGTTAAGAAATTAAAAAGCCAGATATTTGTTCATTTGGACCCTGTCTCCTACAAAGGATTTGTGTGGTGTGATTCAGTACAGTACCAATAAATATAAATAAGCGAGTTAGTAAAAGCCTGGCTTGTGTTTTTGTCCTGATTAGAGGCCACATGGAGGTAGACTGAAGAGAGCACTTATTCCCCAGGAAAACATGTTCATTTGGATTCGTGTGCACATCGAGAGACCCTAATGTATGGCACAGAACAGAACCATCTACCAGGCCTCTCTCGCCACATGCCACACAGAGTAGTGGTGACATCTGTGTGGCCCTCTGAGATGAGACATGTGCTCAGAGGCTCCCCAGGTCAGCATCTCAGCACATCTGCAGCACCTCTACAGTAATACCTCAGTGCCAACACACAGGTCACTGTTTGGGAAACTTCAACGCACAGCACAGAGAATAAATTTGCCCTATAAAATGCAAAGGTCAGGGATTGCCAGCTGTCCACTGTGACCTGAAAGGACTCCTGTGTAATTCTTACCATTCTTGTGGAGTGTGATCTGACTTTGAATCCAGGTCAGCAAATGTATTTGTCAGGTCTTTATCACAAGTCAGTCACTGTGTTGACCTGGGGAAGGCAAAGGTACAAGCTCATGGTGTGATCTGCTGCTCATATTAATTGTGTCCTGCTAAGCCATCCAGGAGGGATGAACTGCGCAATACGCTAGGTAGCTGGTTGTACTGGTCTAATGTGTAATGATCTTTTACTTCGTGTTCCATGTTAGTCTCCTGGGTATTGAGTTGCTCAAGGTAACCTTGATTTATAAAAGTAAACTTGTATTAGTATGGAAGAGAATGACCCACTTATCCTGGGCCACAAGAGAAGAATACTCTTGCCTAAGAACTGAGCCTCATTGTCCAGATGGTATCTGGGACACCTTGCCACATTTGGTCGTTCTTTTGTCTAATCTGAGATAGGACGCTCAGTGAAGTTGGGACTATCTTGGTCATTGTTGTTACCCATGACTAGCATAGAGAAGATACTCAGTAAATATTAACTTAGTTGACACAGAATGAGTGAGTGATTCAGTGAATGTGTCAAGAGGCTAAGCCCGTTCCTTCTGGGGTTGGCAGTATCGTCACAATATGGGTTTTGAGGAAGATGGTCCAGAGCCAGCAGCCTCACACAGTGAGTGGGAATTGTGACAGACTCCCCATCTTTCTTACCAACAGAGCCCACATTTGGGTGACAACGCTCATAGTCACCCAGCTCCCTGCTGTGAGAGTGACCACAGGGCACAGTCTTAGTAGAGAACACTGAGGCTCTAAGTAGAGAACCCTGAAGGATCTCCTGGGGAGACTGGGTTTGGTTTGGTTTGGTTTGGTTTGGTTTGGTTTGGTTTGGTTTGGTTTGCAGTGCTGAGAATGGAACCAGAACCCAGGGCCTCACACCTGCTAGGCAAGCACTGTACCACTGAGTTACACCCCCAGCCCTGGCAGGACTTTTAAGAGCCACACTCAGCTGTGATGTTTCCCTTTGTTCCCACTTGGGTGTTGGCTTTGCCTTTAGAGCTGCAGCAGCAGGCCTACAACCACAGCTGAACTACACAGCTGAAGATGCTGGTGCAGAAACATGGGGTGTAAACTCCATGGCGTTGTTGAGTAGCTGCCCTGCTCTGGTCTTTGTCTAAGCCTCTTGTTAGGTGAAAAATATAGAGGTGTGTGTGTGTGTGTGTGTGTGTGTGTGTGTATTTACTGGGGATTAAACCCAGGGGCATTCTACTTCAGCACTACACCCCCAGCCCTAGTTGTTGGGTTTTTTTGTTTGATTGTTTTTATCTTGAAACAGGGTCTTGCTAAGTTGCTGAGGCTATCATTGAACCTGCAATCCTCTTGTCTCAGTCTCCCAAGTACTGGGATTACAGGCCAGTGCCACCTCGCCCGGCTCAATATACATCTTTTTATGTCATTGTGGTTATCTTTCTTTTTTTTTTTGTTGTTGTTGCCTGCCACCTAGTGCAACATTAACTCATTCAGGAATCAGAAGCAAAGATTTTTACATTGCTCTGAACTGCTTTCCCAATAAGAGAGTATTTTGTTGATCAATAATGGAATGGTTTGGCTTAAATCCTGCTTGTTCCCCCATAGAAAAACATTTAAGTATGACTAAAGGTAGAATAGATTTTTGAGGAGATATTAAACTAACACATCAGAATTGTGAAAACAGGACAATCTTATGATTTTAAAAGCCTGGTAAGTGATACGCCAAGGGGTTGGTGTTGGCGTTAGTGGGGTGAGGGACTGACCACTCAACTGAGAGCTTTCAAGGCAGAGCCTCTCTAAGCCTGAGGCTCTTACCAAAGTGTTGTGAACCGGGTCACTGGAACCCAGCCGGAGGGCTCCCAGGCCCACAGAACACTGAGGAAGCACTGCAGAGAGAAGGATCGAAAGAAATAAAACACCACGTACCCACAAAATGTGTCTGCACAGTTCCTACGACCAGGTCATTCCATGGATGATTATGTATTTCTGTCCAATCACAAACTCATGGATTCTTAACAGCGGCCCGAGTCTCTGAAATTGATGGCAGAATTTGGAGTTGGTGAGCTGTGTGAAGATGGAAACTGTGTCCATCTTGTTTCCCAGGCAGTGTGTCCTAGCACACCATGGAAACTCAAAACAAGTTTGTCAGCTGATTGAAATGGCATTTCTACTCATTTATGGCCACCTTTGTTGAATGTGCAAATATGTAGTTAAGTAATTAAAATGTTACTTACTAAGTAAATTTTTGGGGGTACTGGGGATTGAACCCAGGGGCATTCTACCTCTGAGCTACACCCCCAGCCCTATTTTTTTTATTCTTTATTTTGAAACAGGGTCTCACTAAGTTGTGGAAGGACTCACTAAGTAGCTGAGGCTGGCCACGAACCCAGATCCTCCTGTCTCAGCCTCCCAAGTACTGGGATTACAAGCATGTGCCACCACGGCCGGCTCACTTAATAAGTAATTTTTAAAATGGAAAGTGGGAAGGAATAGTCATTTACAAATGAGCTTGCAAATCTAATTTTAAAGTGATAATGAACAATAGGGTGGCATCAATTTTAAAGTTTGGTCGGAATTTTAGACAGTTGCACATTAGAACAGTATACCTTTGTAGCTTAGTCCCAGGGAATTGACAATAACAAATAGTAGATGTGTACTCCCCAAAATAGTAATACCAGCCTAAGATCAGACAGAGAAACAATATGATCTAGCTGTGTAAAAGTGTTTCACAGGATGAAGTTGGTATTTCAGGTCAGTGAGGATACACTAGCTTATTCAAGTGGTTAAATATTTGAGAAAGTTTCAGTTCTGATGGATCAAAAGGTCAAAGCTTATGTGTCTGTGCTGTACTGGGGATTGAACCCAGGGGCATTCTACCTCTGAGCTACACCCCCAGCACTATCTTATTTTTTATTTTGAAACAAGGTCTCACTTGGTGAGACTGTCCTGGAACTTGTGATCCTCCTGTCTCAGCCTCCCAAGTACTGGGATTACAGGCATGTACTACCATGCCTGGCCTTTTTTTTTTTTCAAAACCAATAACAACTGGAAAAAAATGTAGATAAAAGTTTTGGGCATATTACCCAAAACAGAAAGCCCAATGGAAAAGGCAGGTGGGTAACTTGACTACATATGTTTTCAGTTTTCTCTATACTGAAATATTTAGATGAAATGATACAATGTTGAGGATTTGCTGCCCAAAAAACCCAACCAAACAGAAACAAACAAATCCAAATGAATTATGTGGGGAGAGGGTGAGGAGAGGAGGTAGGCATGAAACAAGACTGATGGGCCATGAGTGATAATTGTTGAATCTGTGCTTATGGGTTAAAAGGTACATTGGGGTTTGATATACTATTCTACTTTTATACATGTTTGAATATATATACAGTTTTTCATAATAAAACATATACAGTTTTAATCATCAGAATTGTGACAAATGAACTGGACAAAAATATTTGCTACAAACTCATTTTTAAGTAGTCAAAACATTTTAATGGGGAAAAGGGGGCCGAATACATGGATGAGCTTTTATGAAAAGAATTTCTGAGCAGGGTATAGTGATACATGCCTGTAATCCCAGTACTTGGGAGTCTGAAACAGGAGGATTGCAGGTTCGAGGCCAACCTCAGCAACTTACCAAGACTCTGTTTCAAAATAAAAAATATATAAAAAGGGCTGGGGTGTAGCTCAGAGGTAGAATGCCCCTGGTTCAATTCCCAGCACCACACACACACAAAAAAAGAGTCAGACCAGCGTGGTAGTGTGTGCCTGTAATCCTAGTACTTGGGAGCCTAAGACAGGAGGATTGTAGGTTCAAGGGCAGCCTCAGCAACTTAGCAAGATCCTGTTTCAAAATAAAAAATAAAAAGGGCTGGTGGTATAAACTCAGATGTAGACTGCCCCTGCCCCTGGGTTCAATCCCCTGTACCAAAAAATACCTCAAAAGCAGATTTAAAATGTATTTTTATACATGGATTGACTCGAATACTTAGAAAAAGACAAAAGAGTGCTCTGCTGCATACTGAGTAGGAGTGTTGGCGCTCTCCTATACAATTTCTGGCAGAAGTGTTACTTGGTCCAACTTTCTTTCTATAAGAAAACTTGACAATATATTAAGAGGCTTAAAATGTGCCAGACTTTAATCCAGCAATTCAGGCTAAAATTTAATCAAAGGAAAGAACTCATTTTTCACATAGATTTAAAATACTAGGATGTTGATGACAGCATAGTTTATAGTAGCAAAAAACGAGGACATCAAAGAGTAAAGAAGTAAATGACAGAACATTTAGACAATAGACTTAATACATGCCACTAAAATGGAATAGAGAACCATATTTATTATCACAGGAAAATACCAACAATATATTGAGTGAAAACAGCACGAACTATCTGTAATAGGTAAATATACTTAAAAAGTTCAAGTCCAGGAAAAAACAAAAAACAAACTAAAGTCCTCTTTATTAGAAGGCTTTGGGGAAAATCTGCATTGAATCTGGAAATCAAGATTGAGCAGTTGCTTGTCCCTCTCTTGCCCACCGACACCATCTGTGGACATTGTAGACTGCAGAGGCTGACCCTTCACCTTGACTGCTGGAACCTCACAGCCAGGAACCACCTTTATAACTTCTTTTTTTTTTTTTGCGGTGCTGGGGATTGAACCCAGGGAGTATTCTACCTCCGAGCTACACCCCCAGCCTTATTTTTTATTCTTTATTTTGAAACAGGGTCTCACTAAGTTGTGGAGGGCCTCACTAAGTAGCTGAGGCTAGTCACGAACTTGCGATCCTCCTGTCTCAGCCTGTCTCTCTCTCTCTCTCCCTGTCTCTCTCTCTCTCTCTCTCTCTCTCTCTCTACTTAGTGAGAGAGAGCGCTGAGGCTGGAGAACCTATTTCAAAATAAAAAATAAAAAGGGCTGGGGGTATAGTTCAGAGGTAGAATGCCCCCAGGGCTTAATCCCCTGTACCACCAAAAAGAAAAAAGAAAAAGAAAAGCTGGGCATGATGGTGCACGCCCGTAATCCTAGTACTTGGGAAGCTGAGACAGGAGGATCACAGCTTCAAGGACAGCCTCAGCAGCTTAGCAAGATTCTTAGCAACCTAGAAAGATCCCACTTCCAAACAAAAGCTAAAAAAAAGCTGGGGGTGTAGCTTAGAGGTAGAATGCCCCTGAGTTCAACACCCTCACACACACATACAAAAAAAAAAAAAACCCACCCTACTTATAATTTATGCTAGATTTACCTTTTAGGTATCCTTGTGAGATTTCTTTTTTGGAGGGTAATGGGGTACTGAGGATTGCACCCAGGGGCATTCTACCTCCAAGTTACACCTCCAGCCCTATTTTATTTATTATTCTGAAACAGAGTCTTGCTAAGTTGCTAAGGGTCTTGCTAAGTTCCTGAGCCTGGCCTCACACCTACCATCCTCCTATTTTAGCCTCCCAAGTACTGGGATGACAGGCATACAACCACCATGCCTGGCTTCTTGTGAGATTTCTAAAATTATTTCTGGACCAAGGCAGGGTATAATTAATAATAAGAAATACAGTGTTTTCAAGGAACCTCACTCACAAAGCTTACAAAGGGCAACAAAATGGATAAGCTGTGGTCTCCCTCAGGAGAAAGCGCATAGAAAATAACCCTCATGGTTACTGTGTCACTTGCATGGTAGCAGTGACAGGAGAGATACCAGACATGTTCTGGGAAAACAGAATCCATTCTTTTGTAGGGTTGGTGGCAGATATCCTCTTGGAACTGGGCTTTGAGAGAAGAAAGAATAATTATGAGCAAAAGCAACAGGCAGAAAACCCAGGAATTTGCATGCTTGGATGCTCTGTGGTTTGTGAGGTTCGGGGCCAGACATGGTGTGAGATGGAATTAGAAGCAGAGGTTGAAGCTACATTAAGGAGGCCTTGTGCTGCTGTTTCCTGCCTCCAATGTGACCCGTGTCTTCAGTCCACCTCTGAAGACCAGAGCTCAGCCTCGAACTGCATGCTCCTCAGGGAGCCCACAGAGCAGAGGGACTGTTACCTTTTCTACTCTGCGTGGTCCTGTTGACACTGCTAAGACCACCCTGGTCCCTAGAGTCTGAGATATAACATGGTCTCACCCATGATAGGAGCAAAGATGCACAGTGGGAAAAGATTGGAACTGCCCCCCAGTGTCCATACCAGGTGTCTTTGGCTAGGAGACCACAGGCAATGTTGATTGCCTCATCTTTACCCCCTGAGGTTTCCAGGTCTTCTATAGTGAACATTATTATTTTCAAAATGTTGGAAAGTAGCCAGGCGTGGTGGTGCACGCTTGTAATCCCAGTACTTGGGAGGCTGAGACAGGAGGATTGCAAGTTCATAGCCAGCCTCAGCAACTCGGTGAGGCCCTCCACAACTTAGTGAGACCCTGTTTCAAAATAAATAAAATAGGGCTGGGGGTGTAGCTTGGAGGTAGACTGCTCCTGGGTTCAATCCCCAGGACCCCCCAAAAATGTTGGAAAAGAAACATAAACTTTAATGCTTCTGTGGCACACTGAAGAGTTTTTTTGTTCACTTTGTAGGCAACAGAGAGATGTTGGGACACTCAGAAAGGAAATGATACTGTCTGGTTTGCCAGGGTACTGTTTGGCTCCTCCCTCCAGGACAAAGTCGCAGACAGCATGGATTGGTTCTGATCCCAGGTCCAACTTTGCAACCTCCCTGCCCTGCATCTCTATGACTTGGACCCTCTCGTTGACATCCTCTCTTCTCTGCTGACAGTTCTTCCACGTCTACCCCCCTTTCCATGTCTAGCTCTGCAGGTCAGACTTTACCAAAATCAAGAGTACATGGCCTGACTTCTCTCAATTTCTCTGTCACACAGGCTGACTCATCTATGAGGTGGGAACGGCATGGTGACGAGGTCTGTGATACTTCCAGACACTCACAAAAATGTTTTGATGTCCTTCTAAAAATGAGAACTTTTAGGTTGGAGAAAATATTTCAATATTTACTATATTTGAATATATACTGTCTTCAGATCAATGTGGTCATAACATAGAGTTTTCATATTTTTATGACCGAAGTGGTCCACCGGCTACAGGAAAGGCAGAGTATGGTTCTGGTCCATGTCAGAATGCTCCTGTCTTAGAGTAAGAGAGCACTTCCTTCTTTCTCCTGAGAGAAATCCTCCACTGGTTCAAGGCCCATCTCTCCAGGGAGCACAGTAGAAACTTCTCTGTCAGATTCACACTCTACTGCTTCCTGAATCCCCCTCCCAGTTAGTAAGGGTTCACAATCTCCCCATCTTGTAAACAAACACACTGGCCCTCTCCTTCCTGGTGTCTCCTATACCAACTTCCCAGCACCCTTGTCTCTGCTGCCAAGCTCTGGAGAAGGACAATCTATCCTCATCCTCTCCGCCATTGCAGTATCTGAGAACCCACAACCCAGTGCTTCCCAAACTTGTCTGCATGTTAAAATTATCTGAAGATCTTTTAAAGCTTCCAAAGCCACGTCTCTGGTGGAGGGACACAGAATCAGTGTCTGCAGCCCCCTGGGTGGTTCTGTTCTACAGACCAGCTGGGGAATGGCTGATGTAACTCCTGCCAGGCCGCTCCCTGGGAAGCTCACACCTTACTTTCTAATTGCTGAACCAAATGCGATCCACTTGATCCTGCTCCATTTTCCCAAAGTGTTGGAAATAGTTGGCCACCAACTAAGTACAGACTCTCAGCATTCAAAGCCTTCTGCTGCACAGCCTCTGACAAAATTGCAATCAATGTTGTGCATCCTAGATGAATGGTTTTAGTGGGACATAATAAACAAAGTGGGAGCAGGAGCTGGAATCTGGAAATGACACAGGTTGTCTGACCCCCTGGGGCAGGCGCAGAGGGTGGACCCAGAAGGATGTCCTGCCCGACAGGCAGAACCTGCTATTCACACAGCAGCCTCGCTGTGCCTGCTCTGTGCCAGGGCAGCCAGGCAAGCAACTTGTTGCGGAGCACGGAGGAAGGAGCTCTCTCCAGCCTGGAAAAGCAGGCGCTCAGCATGACTTCAAGGAGCAGCTCTGGAGCAAAGGAGAGTGTCCAGCATGCCTAGCCACAGGCAGCGTGGCCCAGGACACTGGTCAGACAGCAAGAGGATCCACATCATGGAGCCTTCCCTGCACCATAGCACTCAGGGCACAGACACAGGGACTCCTCCAGGAAGCAGAGGACAGAGCTCAGTGCACAGGAAGTCCCTCAGGAGTGGTCCAGTGATCCTTGCTGTGACAGGAAAGGAAGGGGAACAGGACTGGGAAGGAGATTTGGACTGTGATGTGGTCTCAACAAAGTTCTGAGCTGCCTGAACTGGGAGCTGTGAGGATCAAAGAGGTTGAATAAATTCTCTGTAGTCACACAGCTTATACATCCCAGTGCAGAAATTTGAGTCTGGTTCTGATCCCCAGTTCACACTCACTGTAGATGCTTGGAGAACAAAATGCTCTTAGGTAAACAGGGTTTGCGGCATTCCAAAGTACCACAGAACATAAACACTTAACAGTCTACCTGGGCTACTGCAATTTCATAAGAAGGGGAGATTAGGGGGAAATATCTAAAAAGGATGGAGGGAGACCTGATAATGGCCAAAGATTGAGAAATGCTCCAGGGAATACTTAAGGAGGGGCTGAGAGGTGTAACATAAAACCAGACATTGCACCCTGGGACTCAATTATGGGGTAGTTGGAATTTGCCCCATCAGTACCTCCAGGCAGTGTGGGGAACCACCTGGGACTCTCCATCAGGGAAGCGGTGTGTGATTTGAAAATAAAGCAGGAGCACACTTCCGGGAGCTAGGAACTTGAAATGAAGGCATTACCAGGGCCTTGCTTTGTGAAAGTCTCTAAGAAAGACTCTTACCCCACCTCCGCCAGCCTTTGGGGGCCCCAGATATTCCTTAGCTTGTGGTAGCAGCTTTCGGTCTCTGCCTCTGTCTTCACACATTGCTTTCTTCTCTGTGATTGTGTGTACCTCCTCCTTTCTTTTATAAAGACACCAGCATTTCAGAATATCTGGCCCTAGAGTACAAGAACCAGCCCCAAGGTGCCCCCAGAGAAGAAAGAGGCAGATGGATCCAGGGCTGCAGAGCTCGGTGTCTTGGGACACACTGATGGAGGTGTGGTCCTGGCTGCAGCAGGAGCAAGCCGGTCCCTGTAATTCTGGGGAGGAGGGGGATGGATACACTGGCCAGGACAAAGATACTGTGTTCAGCTGGAATGTACCTGCTTTATCCTAAACTAAGTCAGGCACATTCCTGGCTAGGTCTGGCTGGATAGTTCCACATTCCACTCTGATGGTCTATTTATAGTTTGCTGAGAAACTCTGCAGGACAAACGACCAGGGTTACTCTGGGGTGATCATGGTGGTTACAGCACAGAATGGCTGCAGTCATGGCTGAAGCCACACTCCAGTGACTGGGATCAGCACCTGCCAGAAGTAAATTTTTATGGCGTCGTAAAAAAAAAAGAAGAAGAAGAAGAAGACATATTTGAAAGCAGCTCGGCAAGGCGAATTTTACTTTTTGCAAAAAGGGATCCTGCCACCAGTAAAGTCAGGTGTGCAAGAACAACATGGAGGAAACTTGCTAGAGTTTTATTTTCAGCAGGGGCTTCTGTGCTGTGCTCTTATTGGTGGGAACACAGCCTCACAATCTTTACTCCATTGGCTGAAGCGGATGCTGGGGAAGGGATCGGCCCTCACAGTTTCCAGGAAATGCTATCTTTACAAAACTACAAGCACAGGTAAGGTTACACAATGGCAGTTTTACAAAATGGAGCCCAAGTCAAGCTATTCCTTTGATAGAAAAGATCTAATTAAGCTGGATGTGGTGGCGCGCGCTTGTAATCCCAGTACTTGGGAGACTGAGACAGGAGGATCGCAGGTTCGTGGCCAGCCTCAGCTTAGTGAGGCCCTCTGCAACTTAGTGAGACCCTGTTTCACAATAAATAATAAAAAATAAGGCTGGGGGTGTAGCTCAGAGGTAGAATACCCCCTGGGTTCAGTTCCCAGTACCGCAAAAAAATCTAATTATATTCTGATACACCCACTGCAAAGCCATGGTGATCATATCCAGGTATTCTCAGCTAGTCAAATCTGCAAAGACTCTGTTTCTAAATGTCACATTCTGAGGTTCCAGGTGGACACCAGTTTTGGTGGGACACCGTTCAGCCCACTGCATGGGTAGAGAACATGGTTTAGAGAAGTCTGATGAGGAATAGCAGGAAAGAAACATGACATATTTTGTTTTGAGGGAAGGGCATTTCTTTTCTGTGGTTGAAGAAATTAGGTACTTTCAGACAGATTTGGAGGAGGATGTGCCCTGAGCCAGAAGAAGAGATCAGTAGGGATTCAAGAACAAGGAACACCTCACTTGCACGGCCAGACAGGAACAGGAAGGTGAAGACATAGGGCATGTGGGTCAGCTTCATGGTACTGTGACAAGTGCCTGACATGATCAGCTCATTAGGAGAAAGTTTGTTTGGGCTCAAAGTTCGGAGGTCCCAGTTCATGATTAGCTAGCCCCATTGCTTTTGTGTCTATGGCCAGGCAGCATGCCGTAGTGGGAGTGAAGGTCAGAGCAAAATTTCATGGCTAGCCAGGCGTGGTGGCGCACGCTTGTAATCCCAGTACTTTGGGAGGCGGAGACCGGAGGATCCGGGTTCATGGCCAGCCTCAGCTCTCTCTCTCTCTCTCTCTCTCTCTCTCTCTCTCCCTCTCTCTCTATTTAGTGAGGCCCTCCGCAACTTCGTGAGACCTGGTTTCAAAATAAAGTATAAAAAATAGGGCCAGGGGTGTAGTGCGGAGGTAGGACGCCCCTGGGTTCAATCCCCAGTACCACACACACAAAAAAAATTTCATGGCTAAGCAGCCAAAGAGGGGAAGGGAAGGAGACTGGATCCCCTTCAAGAGCATGCAGCAGTGACCTATGACCTCCCACCGCGCCTAGCCTCTTAAAGGCTACACCAGTACCACCACCCTGGGGACCAAACCTTCAACACATGGCCTTGGGATACTCCAGATCCAAACCACCTCAGAGAGAGCGAGGTCACAGCTAGGAGGTTGGAGGAGCTTTTCACCTGGCCAGATGGTGATGTGGCAGGTATTCCTGGGAATAGTGGAGGAAGAGAGGAAGGAATAAGTTACCCAGTAGGGCTCAGAAGTCAAACAGCACCTGGTGTGTGTGACATGTGCTTCCATATGTCCACAGCAGCGCCATTCCAGCCGAGCTGCCAGGAAGCCACTCCTTAAAAAGAGCTTTGCTGAGTAACAACCTTTGTAAAACAGTCGGGCATGGTTGGTCAAACCCTGGAGGGAGCCTTGGGATGGGTCACTCTCCTTCAAAATTACTCATCTAAGTAAAAGAGTGAGACTCAGGCATGATGTTCACTATTAAATCAGAAGAAAAAATACACTGTAACATTTATCTAATTTCATTTTAATTCAAAAAGCATTTCTAGCAAACCCAGCCCTATATTCCAATAATTTTCAAATCTACAAACTTGGTGTCATGTTTTATGATTTATAGTGAAAGAATTCTTGGGTGTTGGGAGGGACATTTTTGTTCTCTGTGAATCAGATGTGGAATGACAGAGACACCGTCTTTGTATGGATTCTGCCACAGATGGGAGGGGTTGCCAAAAAAGGAAATCATGTATTTACATGCATACCTATGTATGCCAAGCTGGATATGACCAAAAGGGATAGCTCTCATGATTTGTGTCATCATTTCTTGGGGGCAGTTATAAGTAGAATGACATGTTATCCATAAACAGATATGAGGCTTCTTCAGAATCGCTGCAACCAGGGTCTGTGCTCAAGCTTGGGAGAATAAGGGGGTGTAGGGTGCCAGGGTGCTATATTCAGTGTTTCAGATCCAGACAACCCTCCTGTCCCGATCTTGATCTCCATTCTCTAGTCAGGAGACCAGGAGAGAATAGAAAGCTGTAGGATTCAGGGGAGAGCAAGCCTGGGAGCTGGAGCTAGCTCAGCCCAACAGGTGTCAGATACCAAGGATGGCTCTAGCTTTGGTAGCCTGGTGATGCCAGGACTGCAGCCTCCAGAGGTGCCTTTTTCTAGCTGGCAAGTCCAGCTCTGGGGTTTTGGACTCCAAACACTATCGTTTTGCCTTCCATTCAGTGCTGCAGTGGCCCCCTGGCCCATCTGACCTCACCACCAGGCACTTGCTTTGGGGCGTAAGTTCAGCACCCATGGACCTGCCCCAGAGACAAGGAACCTTGGGTGCTGCCATCGTACAACTGGCCTATCTTCGTTCTCCAGCAGGAAGGTCCAGAGAACAGGAACATCTGGCATTCCAAGTGTGTCGAGAGATTCCGATTGCCAGCCCACATGCAATATGATCGAAGAGCTCCAGGAAAATGTTACATGCTACAAATATGGGTAGTGTAAGTGACCACTGAGAAGCAGCTTGGGCAGCTGAAGCAAGTCCCCAGAGCATCCTGCAGCCATGGAACGACTGTCTGGTATCCCTAAAGTATGGCAAGGACCATTCATGCAGGGAGATGGGCCAAACTGTTCACATCCCAATGACCTCTCAGATACAGCTTAAACCAAGGGAGCAGCAGTAGCCCCATCAGAGCTATGAAGAGTAATGAGAATTTCTTGGTTTGCGCCTCATCTTCCTGTCGGGCTGTCTTTATGGTGTGTGACATTTTTCACTAATTGGTGGTCCTAAGAGGCTGGATCCTCTGTTGTGCTCTGCCCTTGGCAAATCCATCAGAGTATGAAGTGCCCAGAGAAGTTTTCCCCTGATCTGAATAGATGAAAAGAGATCAGGGGCGAGGGATGCACAACTTTAAGGTCAGCAATTCCTACATCAACCACTAAGACTGCAATTCTTATGATAAGAATGCTACCTCCTGTGGAGACGTTGTAGACACGCCCACGCTCCCACTCAGAGTGTGTTTGCCATGTCCCCAGAGAAGACAATTCTATGTCTAACTTGACAGATTAAAACTTCCAGATGACTGAACTCTTATAGAATTATTTATTTTATTAACTCTTATAGAATTAATTATTTGTGAAGTGAATATGAACGGGATTGATGTACAATATGTATGTACTCTACGGCTTCTATGCTCTATTACACAGATCTGTGTGCAGATGGGTAATTCCATTCCTCAGTCTCTCCCTGTGCAGCCTCAAATCTGGAACCCAGCCCAGCTCTCTCCCCACATCTTGTAACTCCATTCTAAATCTGGAACCTACACACACACGGAATGCCAGAGCTGATTTCAGAAGTCTGAGCTGAGGAATCCTTTGGTAGGTTGTAAGGGCTTGCAGTTGGACCAACTGGCAAGAACTGCAGAGAGGAGGATTCAAGCGCCAGGATGAGGAGGAACCTTGTAAGGGCTGGCTCAAGAGAGAGCTCCCTGCCACAGGGTCAGAGTTTGAGTTTCAGTAGGGGACAGAGCCAGATTTGGAGATCCCTAGCAACTAGAAGAGCCTGTTGTTCTGTATTGTGACTTTGAGATTTGTAGTTTTTTTTTTTTGTGGTGGTATTGGGGATTGAACCCAGGGGCATTCTACCTCTGAGGTACATCCTCAGCTTAATTTTATTTTTTGTTTTGAAACAGGGTCTTGCTAAGTTGCTGAAGGCCTCGCTGTGTTGCTGAGGCTGGTCCCAAACCTGTGATCCTCCTGTTTCGGCCTCCCAAGTATTGGAATTATAGGTATGTGCCACCATGCCTGGCTTCTACAAATGTAGTTTAATCTCTGGGTTCTACTTCAGAGTTCTCATCACACCAAGTCATCTATCCCTACAAGAGTATACGTATTACACCATATCATGTCTCAGTCCCACAGTGAAATGTTACATTGGCAGCTGAGGTTGTATTTATCCTTTGCAAAATAGTCTGTCCTGTGAATGATGAGCCTCCTCCTGCACAGGCCAAGGTAGTTTCTCTTCCAGGGTGACCAGTCTCATAGGTCTGTCTTCCTCTTCTTGTAACTCCAGTCTAAATCCCTTCTGATCTGGCCGTCCCATCTCTGGGACACAGGTATCTGCCCTGACCTTCCCGAGTGCATTCCTTCCTAGTCAAGGGTCAGTTTGCCATGTTACGGAATGGCTCCTGAGTGCTGATGCTTAGCTTTGTTGCAGGGCCCTAGTGTCTGGAGACTCTGAGAGGTGGAACTAGAAACACACAGTCCAGAAGGCAGGGCTGCACATGGCTCCCAATGACCACAGCCACCTGAGCTCTTGTAAGCAGCAGCTGGGATGTGGGAGGAACCTCCCCTTCTCAGGCCATCTAGGCTTGTAGCCTGCTTGAAGAATTCCGATCCTGGGGGACTTACAAATTCCCTTTTATTTTGGAAAGTCTCATGAGATAAGGCTCATTTTGCTCTTTTGTAATGTCCATTAAAGGAATAACTGACATATAAATTTTTTAAACTACATATTATAAAGAAAGTAATGTGAAAAATATATTGCCCTTCGCCAAATAAAAAGAAAATAACAGATTAAAAATCAGTAAGTAGCCAGGCGTGGTGGCGCACGCTTGTAATCCCAGTACTTTGGGAGGCAGAGACCGGAGGATCCGGGTTCGTGGCCAGCCTCAGCTCTCTCGCTCTCTCGCTCTCTCGCTCTCTCGCTCTCTCTCTCCCTGTCTCTCTCTTTCTCTCTCTCTCTCTCTCTCTCTCTCTCTCCTTAGCAAGGCCCTCCACAACTTTGTGAGACCCGGTTTCAAAATAAAGTATAAAAAATAGGGCTGGGGGCATAGCGCGGAGGTAGAACGCCCCTGCGTTCAATCTCCGGTACCGCAAAAAAAAAAAAAAAATCAGTAAATTCCAAGATTGTAGAAACTCTGAACAGATTCACTTGGGACGTCAGTCTTCACACAGCTTTTCACACAGTGAGGAGACATGGTAGGATGCTTGGGTTCCTCTGATCCTTCTCTGCTCTCACCTCCCAGGCCTGACAAATGCTAATGCCGTTCTCCTGTGTCCTTCCACACGGGTCGCTGAGCTGTGTCCTCTCGCTCATGCCTGAGGGTGTGCTGCTCCCAGTCAGACCACACTTGCTCCTGGGTGCAGCTCCACACCCACATGTGGATCCAGAGACATGAGATGGACCAGAGCATGCCCCAGGTTTGGTGACTCAAAACTGCGCTGCCCTCTGAGGAATTCTTGAAGGAATGTTTGGTGTGGAGTCTAAAGAATGCCAGAAGCTGGGTGTGGTGGCCCATGCCTGTAATCTCAGTAGTTGGGAGGCTGAGACAGGAGGATCGCAGGTTTGAGGACAACCTCAGCAAGTTGTGAGACTCATCAACCTACTGAGACCCTGTTTCCAAATAAAAAATAAAATAGGGCTGGGGGGATAGCCCAGAGGTAGAATGCCCCTGGGTTCAATCTCCAGTACTACCAAAAAAAAAAAAAAAAAAAAAAAAAGAAGAAGAAGAAGAAGAAGAAGAAAGAAAGGAAGGAAGGAAGAATGCCAGAGCAGCATGCTCTATAATCCCAGTACTTGGGAGACTGAGACAGGAGGATTGCGGTTTTGAGACCAGCCTCAGCAACTTAGAGAGACTCTCAACGACCTAGTGAGACCCTGTTTCCAAACAAAAAGTAAAGAGGCCTGGGGATATAGCTCAGAGATAGAATGCCCCTGGGTTCAATTGCCAGTAGCACACACACACACACACACACACACACACACACACACACACGGAATGCCAGAGCTGATTTCAGAAGTCTGAGCTGAGGAATCCTTTGGTAGGTTGTAAGGGCTAGCAGTTGGACCAACTGGCAAGAACTGCAGAGAGGAGGATTCAAGGACCAGGATGAGGAGGAAGAACCTTGTAAGGGCTGGCTCAAGAGAGAGCTCCCTGCCACAGGGTCAGAGTTTGAGCTTCAGTAGGAGACAGAGCCAGATTTGGAGATCCCTAGCAACTAGAAGAGCCTGTTGTTCTGTATTGTGACTTTGAGATTTGTAGTTTTTTTTTTTTTTTGTGGTGGTATTGGGGATTGAACCCAGGGGCATTCTACCTCTGAGGTACATCCTCAGCTTAATTTTATTTTTTGTTTTGAAACAGGGTCTTGCTAAGTTGTTGAGGGCCTCACTAAATTGCTAAGGCTGGTCTTGAACCTGCAATCCTCCTGTCTCAGCCTCCCAAGTACTGGGGATTACAAGCGTGTGCCCCCATGCCTGACTTCAGATTTGTATTTTTAAAATATTTTCTCATTGTTCTATCTGCAGGAGATATATTTGTCATGGGATGGTGAGTTTCCCTCAGTTCTTATCTCCCCAAAAGGAAGTTTTCATTTGGGTACACAGGGTGAACATGACGGGGTTTATTGGGTGGGTTCACCAGGAGGGTCACAGAGCTGGCTGGTCTGTGAAGGAGCAGAAGGAGGAAAAAAGCCCAGTCTGCCACATTGTGAGTTTTATCCTGTCCAGAAATCCCACCCCTCCTCATGCATAGTAATTGGGGGCAGTTACAGCTTAGTGTGACTGCGCTAAATTTGCCATGTTGGAATTTCCTGCTAGCATCTAAAGCTGCAATGTAATAGGCTGGAAGTCTCTGACTACAGCTGGGTGGGGTAATCTCCGTATCTCTTCTCAGGAAGGCTCCTCCCTGTCCCATTTCTTTCCCTTCCCTGCTCATCTCTAACTACCTAACATATCCATTCTGCTGGGAAGAAGGAGGACATGAGTGTAAAAAGGTAATTACTGCATGGTATCAGAAGGGCCATGCTAAAGGATGTCTAAGTGGCACAGAGAAGGAGTGACTACTTCTGGAAAAGTCAGAGAAGGCTTTGTAGAAAGGGGGTGGTCTTTGAGCTTGGTCTTGTAGAATTGGACCAATGTGTTCCCCTAGAAGAAATAGCATATGCAAAAATACAGAGGAACAAATGTATATGGGTACATATGGCAAGAAGTTTTATAGGAACTTGGGGTTTCTTTGCCCTGTGTTGTTAGGGGGCCAAGAGGAATCATTAAAGACCACAGCACAGTAATACAAAGGCCACCCTAGTGCTAGAGGAAGCTGTCAGGTGCCTGGGAGGTAGTGTGGACTTTGGAGCCGCTGGTGTGGTATAGTGAAGCTGGTATCAGGGAGAAGAAATGAGGGAGAATGTTATTTCAGAGGTAGAGCTGACAAAACTGAGATATGGGGCTGTGAGGGAGTAGGATCGGTGGAAGGTGACTCAGAAGTATCTTCTGGCTAAGTGGAGCATGAATCATGGCAGGAACAGGAGGTGATCAAGAGTGTTATTTTGGTCACACTGACTTATAGGTGGACATGGACATCCAGTTGGGACAGTCTAGTGATTCCCAGAAGCCTGGGCTGGGGGAGACACAGAGGACAGGGGTTTAAAGTCAAGCATCTTGCTAGGCGTGATGGTGCACACTTGTAATACTTGGGAGGCTGCAACAGGAGGATCGCAGGTTCGTGGCCAGCCTCAGCGACTTAGTGAGGCCCTCCACAACTTGGTGAGACCCTGTTTCCAAATGAAAATAAGGCTGAAGGCGTATCCCAGAGGTAGAATGCCTCTGGGTTCCATCCCCAATACCACACACACACACACACACACAAAATGTCAGGCATCACACTGAGCAGATTGGCCCCACACAGGACCCCTCCCTCATTTTCCTAGAACAGTTCCTTATCTGGGAACAGGGGAACAGTCCTCCCTCCCTTTCCTGGAAAAGTTTCCTATCTGGGAATAGTCCTCCTTCCCTACCCCACAGCCTCCACCATGAGGTTCTAGTTAGAGCTGCCAAGCTGTCCCATCACCACCTCTCCTCTGCCCTGCTGCCTGACCAGGGGCAGGTGCCTAGGCTAGTGAAACTCCTTCTCGAGGATTCTTTTTAACGTAATGAAAATTTCCAACATAAACAAAAATATGTAGAATAACAGGTCTATCTTGGCACCATCTTCTTCCTCTCCTCCCTCATTGTTTTGAAGAAAATGCCAGATATCTGGGATTTCACTATCTGGTATTGGAAAGCATAGGATGTAAATAAAAGACAGGGGTTATTTGCAGTTGTGTTTCCTTGTGTGTGTGTGTGTGTGTGTGTGTGTGTGTGTGTGTGTGTGTATGTGTGTGTTTGTTACTGGGGATGGAACCCAGGGGCATTCTGCCTCCAAGCTGCATCCCCAGCCTGATTTTATTTTATTTTATTTTTTGTTTTTCAAACAGGGTCTTGCTAAGTTGCTGAGGCTGTCCTTGAACCTGCAATCCTCCTATCTCAGCCTCCCAACTACTGGGATTACAGGCATGTGCCACCACATCCAGTTTCTCTAGAGACTTTTAAAGTCAAGTCTGTGTAACAGAAAGGGAGTATATCATAACCATTCAGGAAACAGTCATAAGTAAGCAAAGAAAACAGAATTATAGTTTCATAATATTAATGTAATGAAAACATAAAGGCTACCAACGTGAAGCCACAGTCACTGCCCTTTTCAATAAAACCCCCATAATGAAAATGTACTGGAATTTTAATTCTGAAATGTACTGAAAAATGTACTGCCCTTTTCAATAAAACCCCCATAATGAAAATTTTCTTTCAGTAAAAGCAGAATGCTGTTTTATATCAGAGTTTCTCAGACCTTGTACACTGGAGACATCTGGACTCCTGCTAGAAGACAGATGCTCATTCAGTGGGTCTGAGTACATCTTAGATGACTTCTGACAAGCCAGGTTCCTGGTGATGTCCACACACAAGTTCACCTGCCACTCTGAGCAGCAAAAGGCATGCCAGTGGTTCCCAGGTGCGGCTGCCCACTGAAACTGGCAAGAGGCTCCGAAACTAAGAATGCAGCCAGGAGTAGTGGCTCACGCCTGTAATCCTGGTACTTGGGAGGCCGAGATAGGAGGATTGAAGCTAACCAAGACTTGCAGCAACTTAGCTACACTCTATAAATTTTTTTTTAATTTTAAAAAAGAAAGACACTACGAATGGTTCATCCACCCCAGATACTGCAATTTAATTCATCTGGGGTGGCGCTGAGCTTCAGAAAGTTTAGAAGATCCCCAAGTGATACAGATGTGCAGACAAATTTGGGAAATTTTCATACATTAAAAAAATCCCAGATATTTGTGGTGCTGGTGAGGGAAGAGTTCTTATTACAAAAGAATTATGTATTAATTATAGTATGTAAGTACAGACAAGCAAAAGAACACAAAGAAAACTCATAATCCCACTGTATGAAGTTAGCTATCCTTAACACATATGTTATATGCATATGTAAATAATTTTATTTATATGTAGATGATTTATTTCTGCCAAAATAGGATCATATACATACAACTCTTTAATTCATCATCATTTATTTAAGCAGTCTACCCATTTGGGAATATTTGTATTGTTTGAATTGCTGGTTATTTCCATTATTTCATGCTTAATTTATTTCTCCTTTTTTTTTAGGGGGATACTGGGGATGGAATCCAGGGGCATTCTACCTCCAAGCTACACCCCCAGCACTTTTTATTTTTTATTTTGAAACAGAGTTTCACTAAGTAGCTGAGGCTAGCCTAGAACCTGTGATCCTCCTATTTTAGTCTCCCAAGTAGTGGGATTACAGGTGTGTGCCACAGCCTCTGGCTTCATGTTTAATTTCAATGCTATGGTTATATGTTTAAAAAAATGTAACTAGTATTATTCTGCCTTTGTTTAAAAATTTTTTCCTTATGATTTTGACCAGTTTTGTATTTCTTTTTAAAATTAGATGTCCTGTTCATTCCTGTTGCCCATATTTCTACAGGGAGAGAAATAAAAAATCACTGCAAGGCTTTTAATAGACATCTGTACCCTACTTTTCTAACTGTTTCCCATGCTTTTGTTGTCATTTTGGTCCTTGGTTCCTGAGTGGTTTCCAAATCTTGGGCTAAGCCCATGCCTCTTCCCACCTCTGTTGGACTCTGTGCATCCCAACTTCAGAGGATGGAGCCAGCAGGTAGGGACTCACACTTCCTCTCTATTTATTGGGTGCCAGAAACTCTATCCACTCAGACTTAACCCTGAAAGGAGTACCCAAGGACAAATTCCTCTCTTACTTTAAGGAATCAAGCAAGAATTCAACTGGAATGTGTCTCCAGGTTTGTCCTTGCTCTTCTCTGACCTTATCTTGTTCTCTGTGAGAGAGTCAAAGTCTTTGGACATCTTGCTCTATCCTATCACATGGAAACCACTCTGCTGCACAGTCCTCTGCTCCTCCTCCTCTCTGCCTGGCACTGCCATGCTGGGACAACCCCACATCCCAGGACATGATTCATGCCCCTGTCTATGGTCTCTGTTTGGAGGTGGGCAGACAGCATGGAGGATCAGACTGAAGCCATGAAATTATCTCCAAATCATGGCGTGGGGAATAGAGCCCAAGCAGAGAGCAGGAGTCTTGCTGGGAGGAAGAAGGAGAAACTAGCATTTGGAGCTGCCATGGCCACTGAGTTTTGGGTCAGGGCACCTGTAAGAAGTGTGTCTCAAGCCGGGTGTGGTGGCACACGCTTGTAATCCCAGTACTTGGGAGGCTGAGACAGGAGGATCACAGATTCACAGCCAGCCTCGGCAACTTAGTGAGGCCTTCCACAACTTAGTGAGACCTTGTTTCAAAATAAAAAATAAAATAAGCCAGGCATGGTGGCACACTCCTACAATCCCAGTACTTGGGAGGCTGAGACTGGAGGATCGCAGATTGGAGGACAGCCTCAGCAAGTAATGAGACTCTCATCAACCTAGCAAGACCCTGCCTCAAAATAAAAATAAAATAGGGCTGGGGGTGTAGCTCAGAGGTAGAATGTCCCTGGGTTCAATCCTTAGTACCACACACATAAAAAAATAGGGTTGGGGGTATAGCTCAGAGGTAGAATGCCCCCTGGGTTCCATCCCCAGTACCAAAAAAAAAAAAGTGAGCCTCAGAGAATGTGTGGGAGAAAATATATAAAAAACAAAACAAAACCCCCATCATATTATTGGCTGAATTAGGACAAGATTCTAGGACACCAGGATGAGGAGGAGCTGAGCAGAGACAAGGGTAGCCCAGTGATGGGGATTCTGAAGTTCAGGAGCAGCCAGGTGGTCATCTGTATTGGCCAACACTGAGCTTCCCAGCAAGACTGCAGAAAGACTATGCCCTGGGAAGGACCAAAACATCAGAAGTAAGAGCTACACCCTACATGCTAGGGTGGGACTATAAAATGTGTGCTCTTCTATAGCCTAAAATCAACCTTCAAGTCTCAACATGATTGAGGAGATCACTTGGTAATTTAACTGTGCTCAAGAATAAAACTTGACACATTCTAAAGGAATATTACATAACCCCAGAGCCCCTGCAATGCACTATCTACAACATTTGTCATGCAATATCATCATCAGATATGCAAAGAAGCAGGAAAAAGAGACCAATTACCAAGAAATAAAACAGTCAACAGAAACAGGCCCAGAGATGACCCTGATGTTGGAGTTAGCAGATGAGGTCTTTTGATTAGTATTTCTTAGAAAATAGAGGAAAAGTCTGGGCACAGTAGCGCACACCTATAATTCCAGTACTTGAGAGACTGAGAGTGTATGATCACAGCTTCAAGACAAACCTCAGTAACTTAGCAAGACTCAGCAACCTCATGAGACCCTGTTTCAAAAAATAAAAAATAACAAAAGGTTGGAGGGGTTTAGCTCAAACATAGAATGCCAGACAAGCTTGGTGGCACACGCTTATAAGCCCAGTACTTGGGAGGCTGAGACAGGAGGATCGCAGGTTTGACGCCAGCCTCAGCAACTTAGTGAGGCTCTCAGTGACTTAGTGAGACCCTGTTTCCAAATAAAAAATAAAATAGGATTGGAGGTATCACTTTGAGGTAGAAGGCCCCTGGGTTCCATCCCCAGTACCCCCCCCACACACAAAGTAGAATGCCTTTGGGTTCAACCTGCAGTAACACACACACACACACACACACACACACACACACACACACAGAGAGAGAGAGAGAGAGAGAGAGAGAGAGAGAGAGAAACTAGAGGAAAAGATGAGAAAATGGGTGAAAATATGGGATGTTTCAATAGAGAACTGAAATATATTTAACAGAACTAAGTAGACATTTTAGAAATATTTTGTAATATACCACTATATATTATTTTAAAAACTAAAAAAACCAAACCCACAGAAACTAATATGACAAGCACCCAGGTACCCATCAACAAAATGAATAAATACATTTTATCATATTTATTTCAGTTCCTCCTTTATGTTATTTTTTATTAATAAGTAAAACATAATAGACATTCACCAAGTCTCCCATACACCACACCGCAGTCCCGGTCTGCATGGTAGTTGGTGAAGTTCTTCCTCTGGGGCCTTTGTATTGACCTTCCTGTCATGGATACCTTCTCTGTCCCTCCAATTTTGGCGAGAAAGCTGGTCAAGTGCATCTACTTGGCTTAATTTCAGCCCAGCACATGTTTTGCACAGTCTTCCTAGGAGCTGGGCACTGTGGACACAGTAGGATCAGCCCATCACTTGTAGGAACCTGACCTGGCAAGTAGAACACAAGCTTGCTGAACTCAACATGCATTTGCTGAACGGTCCTTCTGAAATACCATAAGCAAGTCAGGCTTACCAGGGCAAGGGGAAAGTGTGAGGATCAGACAAAGCATGCAGCCCAGACCCAGCGCATCTCGGGGCCTCTGCTTGCCTGTTTGGAGCCCTGTAGCAGTACCCTGGGCTGTGCAGACTACCCAGGGAAGTGAGCTTTGCAGCCCAAGGGTGGGAGGGAAAAGAGATGCTGCATCCACAGGCTCCATCCTGATGGCTGTGACATTACCTGCCCCCTGCACGTTGGGCCCAGCCATCAGTCCCTGCTCCTACAACTTGGTCAGAGCTCATGGTGCCCATGAGTGCAGGCAAGGCCATTCCAGTGGCCACTGACTTTCCTGGGTGAATCATTCTGTTCCTTCTTGATTCCCACTCATAAGATAAAATGGCCTTGCCAGGTGTGGTGGTGCATGCCTGTAAGCTCAGTACTTGGGAGGCTGAGACAGGAGGATCACAGGTTCAAGGCCAGCCTCAGCAACTTAGTGAGACTCTACAACCTACCAAGACCCCGTTTCCAAAAAAATAAAATAAAATGGGCTGGGAGTGTAGCACAGAGGTACCAGAAAGAAAAGAAGATAAGATGGCCTTCACAGGGTAGCTGACCCTTCAAGAAGCTGCCAAGTCTTTCTTTGTTCAACTTTAAATTTCTATGAATCTCAGAACAAGTTCCATGAGCCTGCACAACCAATGAATGATGAAGAAACAAGCAAACTCAATTCAGTTTTCAACTACCTTTCATTCAGCGGTCATTCACTGAGCACCTCCTGAGAGCCGGGCAGTGTGCTAGCAGAATGGGAAGTCAGAAGGGGTCAGGTTCAGAGAGGCAGGTGGAGCACAGGGAACCCCCACCCCCCACCTCCGGGCAAGCAGAAACACTTTCCAGGTTGGAGGGCAAAGGACATCCTCACAGAATAGGCGGCAGGGCAAAGGGATTCTTTTCACATAAAGATGTTTGCTTTCATTTGCTATGTTTTATGGAGCTGCTACCCTCTGCCGTGCACTGTGCAGTACAAGATCCTAGGAGGCAGGAATGAGTCAGAGATGGCATCACAGTCCTTGGCTGCAAAGGCCCCATGTAAGCACCACAGTAGCAGTGCACGCCAAAGGGGCTAAGGGTGTACTCACCAGGGGACATATGCCTTGCTGTCTCAGAGACAGGCTGGCAAGGCTTCTAGGAGAAGGCGCAGGGCCAAACAGGTGCCGAAGGATGTGGGGTGATGATGCAGGCTGAGGAGGAAAGGATGGGCCTTCTTCACAAAGGCATGATGGAGAGAGGCAGTGCAGGTGCCTGGGCGCCAGGGATCCAGCAGCTTTGAAGCAGGTGCTCAGTGAGAGCAGAATGTGGTCAGTGAGCATGGGCCCACAGAGCCAAGAGATCAGTGAAGACACACGAACTCACCTTCACTCCCCAGCAAAGTGAACCCGGTGGCATAGAAAATTCACACCATCAAAACAAAGAATAGGCCAATGGCAGGCAGACACTTCCTAAGGCGTGCTCAAGAAAGGCTGGTGTTCCCAGCACAGTGATCACTCCTGACGTGTGATGTGACAACTCAGCTTTCCAAAAAGAGAGAGGAAATGGAACTATCGTCTATCCAACAATTGGATTTTTCCATTTTCTCCTAAAGCAGAATTTACTTCTCTCCCGGAAAACCACAACCCACAGAGGAGAAAACGAATGAGACATAAATATAAATATGCCCCCTGAAGGGCAGTCTGCAGACAAAGGCTTCCTTGGGAGATGTGCCAGTTGATGTCAGAGTGAAGTCAAATGAAATTGCTCACCCCTATTAAACTCGTTCAATGAGGGGAAGCCCGGGGAAGGTCACAGAACGCGTGTTGATTACACATTATTCCAGGCAGAGCCGTTGTACTAGGCACCTTTGGCTTATGTGATAGTGAATAGGCAGAGGAAAAGTTCTCCCGAAGGCTACTCCCCTTTGCCCAGCCTCTGAGCTCCCTCTGACCACATCCTCAGCCACACCCAGAATCGCAGGGCACAGCAGCACCTCAGGGGCACAAGTCAGCCTCCTACCCGGCCCTCTCCCTGGAGAGCACAAACAGCCAGCGTGTGCTCTCAGTCTAACCAAGTGCCTGGCCCCTGGCCCCAGTGCCCATAACCCTTGCCAGGGGCCTCTTGTCTGCCCCCATCTCTGCAGGGCCCTGGAGTCTTTCCAGCCCCACTCTTGCAGAGCCCTGCAGGGTGGACACCCTGCTCTCCAGGCCTCTCCAGTCTCCCAGCAATCCCACCCAAAATCTTCTCTCTTTCTAGACCTCTGGCTCTTCTATCACTCCAGCTTTCGAATGGTTATAAAAAGGGAGCCAGACATGGTGGCACACACCTGGAATCCCAGTATTTGGGAGGCTGAGATAGGAGGATTGCAGGTTTGAGGAGAGCCTCAGCAACTTAGTGAGACCCTGTTTCAAAATACAAAATAAAAAGGGCTGGAGCCTCCCCCTGGCACTGGGGACATGGGGCAGGCGAGCCCTCAGCCCCGCCCCCGGAGACTCCCCCCGGCACTGGGGACACAGGGCGGGTGAGCCCATGGCCCCTCCCCGGAGAAACCCCCCCGGTGCTGGGGACCTGGGGCGGGTGAGCCCTTGGTCCTGCCCCTGGAGAACCCCTCCCCCTGGGGCTGGAGACATGGGGTGGGTGAGCCCTCGGCCCTGCCCCCAGAGAACCCCTCCCCTCCAGTGCTGGGGATGCAGGGCGGGTGAGCCCTCGGCCTCGCCCCTGGAGAACCCCTCCCCCTGGCACTGAGGACGCGGGGCAGGTGAGTCCCCGGCCCTGCCCTGGAGTACCCCAGTGCTGAGGTCACGGGAAGATGAGTCATGATCCCGCACAGGAGGGACTCCAGACAAAGAGAGAAAACCTCAGATGAGCAAAGAAGGCGAACTAACTGGGAACTAACAGGAGGGAAGGAGAGGGAAACAAACTGATGCACAGGATGGACTTACACAAAGATATCAAAGTCAACTACTATGTTGAAAACAGGAAGGAGGGAGCGGGGAGGCAGGGGAGTGGGAACTGGGGAGGGCTAATTGACCAATGGGTGCATGTATATGTCAACCACCCTGAAATCCTTCAAGATGTATGATTATAATGCACTAATAAAATAAAAATTAAAAAAAAGGGCTGGAGGTGTAGCTCAGAGATAGAATGCCCCTGGATTCAATCCCTAGTACCACAAAAAGGAAGGGAGGGGTGGGGAAGAACAGGATTTTAGTTTGTATTAGCTATAGAACCCACAGGAGAAAGGGGACAAGCCAGCTCTGTCCCCACGACAGTAACCCAGTCATAGGGTGGCGGGAGGATTCCATGTAAAGTGCTCAGCATGGAGCTTGGTTCGTGGAAAGTGCCATATACAACACAAAACTCATTGTAATTATTACTTCATCTTTGCAAAGTGAGTTCCTTTGCCACGGACTTCACGGGGCGAACGCCCGAGGCACCTGCTCTTCCGTGAGGCCATGCAGATGGCCCGCACCTGATGGCAAAGCACAGGCTCAGGAGACAGTGCTCCAGCCTCCAGGAGTCTGTGGTCCTAGGGGCCGGAGACTGGGCTAAGGAGCTGAAGAGTATTTGAAGAAAGAGTAGTGGGAATTGGGGGAGGGGGACAGCTCTCTCTTTCTCTGTCTCCTCACTCCTCCTGGGGAGCTGGAGCTGCCTGCTGGCTCCCCACAGCCTCATTGCGGGGACCTGGAATGGGGCTGTGTTCTCAGAAGGCTCCCAGCTGAGGACAGACTCCCATGCTTCAGATTCGGCTGTCGTCAGTGACGCAAGACGTCCCAGGGCCAGGCCTTCAGGGCCCAGGACAGGTGGCAGAGGCCCCGATTCCCTGACAGAAGTGTCTGCCTGAGGCCCAACAGGCTGATGTCCTGACACTCTAGAAGCAGCACTGGCCCCTTCACATCTGACCTCAGTTCGCTGGGTCCCTTGTGGTGGCACTGTGGATATACTCCGAAAGAGGACATGAGGGGCGATGTGTGCTGTGGTAGCTGCTCAGCATTACTGACACTTGTGTAATGGAAAGCCAACGCTATCCCTACACTGTGGAGAGACCTCAGAAAATGGACTGTGGAGATGGTTGCGTAACATTGTGGAATGTACTCAACACCACTGTACACTTGAAATGTCAAGATGGAAAAGTTTATGCTGGGCATGTTTTTGTGTCACAATTTTTAAAGAAAGGTGATCTCAGGTGACCATGAGTCAGGCCCAGGCAGAACCCAGCTCCTTCCCAGAGAAGTTTGTAAAGCGAGGTGACTTTCGGTTCTGGGGCAGCTGGCTTTGCCCCAACACCTCTGTCGTCTGGGCAAATTTCTTAACTAAGCCAGGTGTGGTAGCACACGCCTATAATCCCAGTACTTGGAAGGCTGAGACAGGAGGATTGCAGGTTCAAGGACAGACTCAGCAAGTAGTGAGACTGTCATCAACCTAGCAACACTCTGTTTCAAAATAAAAATAAAATAGGGGTGGGGATGTAGCTTGGAGGTAGAATGCTCCTGGGTTCAATCCCCAGTACCACACACACACACACACACACATACACACACACACACACACACACACACACACACACACAATTTTTTTCTTAACTATTTGGAGTTCTTATTTCTGTATGTGTAAAGCAAAGGAGTGTTGGGACAATGAAATGAGACCCTTAAAAATTCTCACTGTGCCTTGGTGTCCAGCCACCCCAGGTTGCCTGGGACTCAGAGTCCCAGGACATGCAGCCTTCAGTGCTAAACTCACAGCAAACCCAGGAAAAAGGGGATGGCTGGTCACCCTGCCACAATGATGAAGAGTACCAACAACAGCAGTGATTGATACATAGCACCGTTACTTCTACTGATATACATAAAAGCTAGCACCTGGGGGCTTACTTGTTTCCAGGCTCCTCCATGTGTTTTGCATGGACTAGTTGTTCATTTGATCTTCATAACTTGTGTGAGGCAGGTGATTCTTATCTCAGCTCTGTAAAGGAAGAAGCCAAGTAGCCAGGATCTGAACCCACACCAGACTGGGCTATTCTGACAGTCTTCATCATGACTGTGCCCTCTTCTCCTAGATGAATTCAGCACTATGTCTAACTGCTTAACCCATGTTAATTCACTTAGTTCTTACAATGACCCTGTTGCTACTGTTATAGAAAAAAAAGAAAGGAGGGCTCACTGGGAGAGGGGCAGGAATTCATCACACACTAACTCCAACTGCTGAGCCCTGTGTATAGAGATAGAGATGACCAGCTTATCCCTGAGTACCCTGCATCCGGGAACTCCCAGACCTGGGTATCCCTGGGCTCACTTGCGTAACGAAGCATGCACAAAGCTGCAGGTCCAGAAACACTGAAGAACCCAAATAGATGATTCGATCAAGATGAGCTATAAATAGCAAACAAAAAAATTGATGCAGGCTCATCTCTCCTTCCTACTTGTACAGGAAATGCAAAAACACATAACCAGGAGGTTCAGTGTTTAACAGATGAATGCACATTTCAAATAATAACAGTGGTGGCAACCAGTACACGAGTCTGAGGAACTATGTGCTCTCACCCGTGGTGGATGGCATTGGTGAAATCGCCCAGCAAGACACTGTGCAGCTGCAGATGGATGGAGTTTGTATAGCAAGGTGCAAATGCGCTCAGTGTGTGGGCTGAGCGAGAACAGCTGCATTACCACAGCATGACACTTTTTTTGTGTGTGTGGTACTGGGGATTGAACCCAGGTGCATTCTACTTCTGAGCTACACCCACAGTCCTATTTTATTCTTTATTTTGAAACAGGGTCTCGCTAGGTTGATGAGAGTCTCACTACTTGCTGAGGCTATCCTCGAACCTGTGATCCTCCTGTCTCAGCCTCCCAAGTACTGGGATTACAGGCGTGTGCCACAGCGCCAGGCTCACAGCATGCCACTTTGTATCTATGTCACCAGGACCGGGAAAAGGACTTGGAAAAATCCAAATATCTGACCGTGGTGATTTCCACCCCCATTTCTATTGTTGCTGTATAATTTGCTTGCATAATAGCTGCAGAGAGAGGACAACATCCCAGTGACCCACTTTTCTGTCATTAGTGGCCCTGCGCAGGCTCGGCCCTGCCTTTCATAACTTGCTGGGTGACTCTGGGATGAGCGCTGTCCTGTTCCCACCCCCCAGGGGTTCTTGCTTCACCCCTCCTGAGCCTTCAGACTGGACCCCAAGGGCAAAAGTTACAGTGCCCCCTTCCTGTTCACCCCCTGCTAGACAGAGAGTCCTTACCAGAGATGCCCCTGTGGGATCAGCGCTCTGTTGGCTGCCTCTTTCAAGTTTCTGCAAGAGCCAAACAGGAAAATACAAGTCAGGGTGAGTTGGGAAAGCCTCATATGCTCCAGAGCTGTTGGGAAATAGATGATGAAGTGGACATCTTCTGGGCAATTTGGACAGCTCGTGAGGAGCCTAGGAAAGATGAAGATACCGGGCGGTGGATTCTGAGGAAGACCCACAGAGCCACAGTGCATGGGGACTTCAGAAAGAATGGCGTACCTCAGAAGTTGTCTCCGGTGGCATCCAGTTCAATCTTTGGTTGTGTGAATGAGGGACAGTGGTCAGCGGGGGGTGATGTGCCTGGGCTGTGTCCCTCCCACGCCCACAGGCTGGTGCCATCCCTCTGGCCTGCCAAGGCCTGGAGGCTCCACGACCCGTGAGTCGCTCTCCTGGGCGGCCTCTTGACCTAAATCATGCCAAACATTAGCTCTGTCTCCCGAGAGTGGTGACTTACCACCATTTTGGGCCCTCCTCACGTGGGGCCAGATCACTTTGACCAGGGTCGAGCTTTAAACTAGACCCTGGAGGAGATAGAAAGAGAAGGGACAGGGTTTTATGAAAAACGAAGGAAGAGAAACCAGAGTGGGCGGACCCCAATGGTTGGGGGGGTGCAAAGTCAGTGAGAGTCAGACAGTGGCGGCAGATGCAGGAAAGCGGCAGTGTTGAGGAGAAGGTGGAGCACCCCCATCCTCACCCACAGCCCTGGGCAGCCTGCTGGAGACCTGGCTTTGGCATTAAAGCACAGGTAACCCATACCTGCCCCCAGGTGGTGAGGATCTAATTAGAGTGGCGTCCTGTGACTGGCAGAAGTCATCTAGGACCCATAGAGCAAAGGGGCCCAGGACAGGAAAGAGAGGGGCCAGCCTGAGGCCACACAGCACCCAGGATGCCGTAGGGGTGGGGGACGGCAAGTCCTGCCCGCATCCTGTTGCCCATGGGTGCAGAAGTCCTTCGGTAACTGCAGAAGATGCTGCTGATCTCGTGGGCGCACTGGCAGTGTCTGAGACTCATGGACAAAGTAGTCTTGCTCAGAACCAGAGTGCCCTGGAATGGCTCTCTGAAGGTCCCCTCTTCTGCTACCCCCACCGGCCTCTGTCCTCCTGCTTCACCCAGGTTGGACAGCATTTCCCACTATGGGGTGTGAGGCCCAGTCCCTCTGGCATGGGACTCAGGATCCTGAGACACTCCATGGGAATGGAACCCCCAAGAGGGGTGGATGTAAGGTCGAAGTGGCAGAAAGCGAGGTTTGTGCCGACGAGAGGGCCAGCTACCTCATGGGCCGTGAAAATGACTGTATCTAAGAAGGGCAGCACCTTTAAAGTGCCTTCTGTGAATTAACCCACTTGATCCTGTGAATCCCTGTTTACGGATGAGGAAACTGAGGCATAGAGAGGTCAAGTAACTTGTCAGAATCTTTATGGCCAGCCAGGCGTGGTGGTGTACGCCTGTATTTCCAGTACTTGGGAGGCTGAGATAGAAGGATCACAGGTTCAAGGACAGCCTCAGCAACCTAGCAAGACCCTGTTTCAAAACAAAACAAAACAAAAAAATAAAAATAAAAGAGCTGGGGGTATAGCTCAGAGGTAGAATGCCCCTGGGTGAAAATCTCCAGTCTCGCTCTCGCTCTCTCTCGCTCTCTCTCTCTCTCTCTCTCTCTCTCACACACACACACACACACACACACACACACACACACACGAATCCTCATAGTCAATGCCTGGTTGAGCCAGGATGTGGGCCTGGTCATGCTGACATGGGAGGCTATGCACTCCAGGGCTGCAATCTGGTGGCACTTAGAGAAAGTTCCCAGGGATGCTCATTGCCACACAGTGGGATCTGGCAGAGGGAGAGCTTAGGACAAGGCAGAGAGCCAGCCCCATTCCCAGCTCAGCCATTAGCATGCTGACTAACCCAGCTCAGTCCCCCAGCTGTGAGCTACAGGCAAAGTCTCAGAGACCCTCCACTCCAACCTGAAAGCTTCCCGTCAAACCAAGAGTTCTCCTAACACATGACCTGATTGTCTTAGGTCAAAGAGACAAACTCTAGAGGAAGTGTGAGGCTTCCGAGTCAGAGAAACGCTGTTTTGCAAAATGTTTTCAAAGATGAAGAGAACTTGTCAAAAACAACAGAGGCATTCTCTTTAATTTCCAGAGGAAGTGATTCAAACCATCTAAAGGTCACTAACGAAAGACATGAGTTCAATCACGTTATAAACATCAGAGATTCTGCAACTCTTCCCAGTGAGCTGGCAAGCCAGCCTTGGCTCTGCTGTGTGTGTGTGTGTGTGTGTGTGTGTGTGTGTGTGTGTGTGCCCATGTGTACGCATGCGCGCGCGTACAAAGCTGGCGGTTTCAGGATCACATGGAGAACTCTGAAAAGTCACCA
>PVJS01014586.1:0-40150 GCA_004027185.1 Glis glis | reverse complement strand
TTTTTGGAGGTACCGAGGAATGAACCCAGGGACATTCTACCTCCAGGCTACACCTCCAGCCCTATTTTTTAATCTTTATTTTGAAACAGAGTCTTACTAAATTGCAGAGGGCCTCACTAAGTAGCTGAGGCTGGCCGCGAACCTGCGATCTTCCTGTCTCAGTCTCCCAAGTACTGGGATTACAAGCATGCGCCACCACACCGGTTTTATTCTTTATTTTTAAAACAGGGTCTCACTAAGTTGCAGAGGGCCTCACTAAGTAGCTGAGGCTGGCCGTGAACCTGCAATCCTCCTGTTTCAGCCTCCCAAGTACTGGGATTACAAGCGTGTGTCACCACGGCCAGCTCCGCTAGCCCTGTTTAATTTTTTATTTTGAAACATGGTCTCACTAAGTTTCTGAGGACCTCACTAAATTGATGAGGCTGGCTCCAAACCTGCAATCCTCCAATGTCAGCCTCTGAAGCACTGGGATTACAGGCGTGCGCTACCACGCCTGGCTTCTATTGAGAATGTCTATTATGCTACTGAGTAAAAAATCAACTCCTACCTTCAATACACAAATAGAAAATATTCAACAAAAACAACAAACTGGAAGTGGGAAGACACTGAGTAAAAGTACCTTTATGTGTCTGCCTCAGGCCAACCTATTTTGTTAGAGCTTTATCTTGGAGTACTCAGTCCTTTCTTCCATCTTCTTTTTTTTTTTTTTATTTTGCGGTACTGGGGATTGAACCCAGGGGCGTTCTACCTCCGAGCTACACCCCCGGCCCTATTTTTTTATACTTTATTTTGAAACCGGGTCTCATGAAGTTGCGGAGGGTCTCACTAAGTAGCTGAGGCTGGCCGCGAACCCGGATCCTCCGGTCTCCGCCTCCCAAGTACTGGGATTACAAGCGTGCGCCACCACGCCCGGCCTTCTTCCATCTTCTAATTATTTGCGGTGTCTTTGCTGAAGTCCTACCCTAGGAATCTTAGGCTCTGTGTCTGGTAGAGGGTTCCAAGGCCTGGGCTGGTGATGGGGTGGGAAGAGAACTGACCAGTAGTGAAACCAGGATGGAACCAAACAATTCATTCTACTCAGGTGTCACAATGAAGGGGGTGAGCAGAGAATCCGAAATTTGACCTGAACAACTGAATGAGAACTTTAGAGGACAGAGGAGAGTCTGTATTGGAGGGGAGGAGGTATGGCCTGGAAAGCTTCCTCGAGGCACTGGCACACAGACAAAAAGTGCTTTTAGGCACCTATGACATGCATGACCTTAGGTAGGAAGGGAGCCACTGAGGACACTAAGCTAGTAGAGAATTCCTCTACACTAGCAGAAGAGTCAGCCCAGCAGCTGAAGAAAGAATGATTCCCTTGGGGTATTTTTAGAAGCTAATAATGAATTTTTTTGATTGCCCACTTCTTACCAGGTAATGTTCAAAGTATTTTATTTAGTCCCTACAATGACTCTGTAAAGTCATGTCAATCATTCTTCCTGGGATGAATATGGTTAATTGGTACTCAGCTTCAATTTGCACCTTCTTCTTCTTTTCTTTTTCTTTTTCTTTTCTTTCTTTTCTTTTTTTTATTTTTTGGTACTGGGGGATGAACCCCAAGGGCATTCTACCTCCCAGCTACACGTCCAGCCTGATTTTATTTTTATTTTGAAACAGGGTCTCTCTAGGTTGATGAAAGTCTCACTACTTTCTGAAGCAGTCCTCAAACCTGCTATCCTCCTGTCTCAGCCTCCCAAGTACTGGGATTACAGGCATGCGCCACCATGCCCAGCTTGATTTGCACCTTCTTTGAGAAACCTTCCTGTTTTCCAGAGGCTAAAAAGCTAACTCATTCCAAGACTCCCTTGCAGCTAGGGTCTAGATGAGAAAGAGTTTCCATGAATCCTGCACCTGGGCAAGATTTAGAAGGCAGAAATTAGGGGAAGGGCAATTTCCTGGGATGTTTGCTGTTTTCTTCTGGAAAGAAAAAGTGCAGAGATACTAATGTCTCATCTCTCATGTCCAGAGGCTTTGTAATGGTAGTGGCTACTGGTTTCAGTGGCCCAGCATCTAGACAATTGCACAGGCAATGGAGGCTTCCTGGTATCTGAATGGTGGCCAAGATGGTATGTTCTTGACCCCAGTTGCTCCAGAGGCCGGTTTCTGATTCCTCATCATCTCCACTGTGATCAAAGTAGTAACTCCTCTGGTATTCTACAATGTTTTGGGATTCATTCCTACATGCCCAACCTATAAAGCCCATGACATTAGCACTTCCAATAGCTTTATAAGTACTTAATGCCTAAAATTAAGTCCCTTTGTTCTTCAAAATTCCTAGAGTGATTTCTGTTCCCAGCACTCAAATGTTTCTATTTTTTTACAGATGAGGAAATGGGAGTCTTAAGGAGTATAAATAAAAGTTGTACAACTAGAAGAGATAGATCTGGAATGTTGTACTTCATCAGAAAAGAAATAAGCTGGGAGTGGTGGTCCATGCCTGTAATCCCAGTACTTGGGAGGCTGAGACGGGAAGATTGCAGGTTCAAGACCAGTCTCAGCAATTTAGCAAGACTTTAAGCAACCTAGGGAGACCCTGTTTCAAAAACAAAACAAAACAAAACAACAACAACAAAAAATAAGGGCTAGGGGTGTAACTCGGAGGTAGAATGTCCCTAGGTTCAATCCCCAGTACCAGAAAAAAAGAAATGTTCCAGAACTTAGAAGAACTAGAGTGAAGAATTCATAGGCCATATTTCTAATAAACTTGACAAAGCCAAGTACTACAAAGCCAAGTTCACATATACTCTCTTCCTACTTTTAAACCTATGAGTTGCACTTGTGTTTGCGGTAAGTGCTTAACTTAATTGGTTTGCATCCATGCCGGGACCTCTGGGATGCCACTTACATAACTCATCCACAGGAGCCTGTCTTGCCAATAAGTACTTGCAGAAAGCTCTCACTCAGTAGCCACATTAAACACAGAGCTCTGTTCTCTGTGACTAGCTAGTTTTGGGGTCAGAGTTGCTGAGGGCAAAGGAATAATAGTAGCTGATGTATACTCAGCAATTACCATGTGTCAGACATTGCTCTGTTATTTTACATTATTTTCTGATGTACTCATCACAACAACCCTGGGAGGTAAGCATGATTATTATCCACATCGTGTGTGTGTGTGTGTGTCTGTGTGTGTGTGTGTGTGTGTCTGTGTGTGTGTGTGTGTGTGTTACTGGGGATTGAACCCAGGGGCATTCTACCTCCGAACTACACCCCCAGCCCTTTTTCTTTTTTTGTTTTGAAACAGGGTCTCCCTAGGTTGCTGAGTCTTGGTAAATTGCTGAGGCCGGTCTCAAATCTGTGATCCTCCTGTCTCAGCTTCCCAAGTACTAGGATTATAGGCGTGCTCCACCACACCCAGTTTATGCACTTCTTAAAGACCAGGAGACACAGAAGCACACAGATTGTCACCTGTTCAAGTTCATGTAGCCAGTAATTAGTAAATCCCAGACATTCATTTGTTTATTTTTTTATTTGTTTATTTTTTGCGGTACTGGGGATGGAACCCAAGGGGCATTCTACCTCCGAGCTACACCCCTAGCCCTATTTTTTATTCTTTATTTTGAAACAGGGTCTCACTAAGTTGTGGAGGGCCTCACTAAGTAGCTGAGGCTGGCCACGAACCTGCGATCCTCCTGTATCAGCCTCCCAAGTACTGGGATTACAAGTGTGTGCCACCACGTGTGTGCCACCACGCCCAGCTCCCCAGACACTCTTTTATAATACTACACTGACTTCAGTCACATGGAGAGTGTTGTTTTAACTTAATGTAACATGCTAAACTGCATGAAATCCTCTCTGTGGTAAGGTCAGATAGAAACAAAAAAAAATGATGGATGATGGCTTCCTTTAAGATCAGTCCTCTGCTTTGCCTCACCCCATCCAGCTGTGTGGGGGCGCGCCCTATTCTCTGTCTTGTTGAGCTGCTGTTTCTGGCAGCTCTGAGTAAGCCAGCACAGGATATGATCCCCTCGTTACACAGTGCTCTCCATCCTTGTTTCTTTTTTTTTTTTTTTTGCAGTACTAGGGATTGAACCCAGGGACATTCTACCTCTGAGCTACACTCCAAGCCCTATTTTTTATTCTTTATTTTGAAACGGTCCCACTAAGTTGCCAAGGGCCTCACTAAGTAGCTGAGGCTGGCCATGAACCCGGATCCTCCGGTCTCCGCCTCCCAACTACTGGGATTACAAGCATGCACCACCACGCCGGGCTCTCCATCCTTGTTTCTATCGGTATGTGAGAATCACCTCACACATCACGGTTTCCCTTCCATGGATATACAATGGGCACCAATAAGTACAGCACAGAGAAAGGAATAAAAGATATTACTAGAAAATGGCTAGACCTCAGGAGTCTCATGAAAATTTAAAATCAGAGTAAACACAAGGCTCTCTAATTAGACAGCCCCCTTCCTCCTGACCAGCATTTCTACGGCTCCCGTTTCTCCTAGAAGTGGATCTTCATGAAGGCGAATTTCTTTTCAAAATCCTGCACTGCAGAGAGCCAGACTAAGCCGCGCTGTGGAAACTACAGAACACTCCGCTTTCAAACGGCTGCTGAATTATTTAGTGACTTTACACTGTCCAAATGCTGGGCTCTTTGGGTAGACAATGTCTTGGTTTTCCTCCTATCTCTTTTGTTATGACATTCAGTAAATGGAGAGATATTGCTCTTCTTAATAATTTATAAAATAATAATCCGCATTAAGGATCAAGCTCCTCTGATAGGTTTGGGGTTTCGAATCGGGGAGTCAAGAGAATGAGAGGCTCAGCCCTCTCTTCTTGCTCAGTTAAGTGATTGGTCCTGGAATGTGCACGCTTAACTCTTCAATATTTGCTTCTATGTCATCTTTTCAACCTTTCCTCCTTCCTGTGACTTTACCTTGTGTGATTCCTTGAGCGGAAACCCCTTTGCTGTCACCGCTTCTTGCATCTGACCATCTGATTCAGTCTTACGGTGAAATAAGTTACTCTTACAGTGAAAGCTGGGCATGCGTCTTTATCGTGACTTGACATTTCAGTTTCCTATTTATTTTGGCAAAGTCATTTTTCCATGCCTGTTCAAAAAAAGAAACAAAGAGGGAAGGGAGGAATGAAGGAAGAAAGAGAGGAAGAAAGGAGTATGAGAGGGAAAGGGAGGGAGAGAGGGAGAAAAGAAGGAAGGAAGGAGTGTAACTCAGAGGTAGAGCGTATGCTTAGCATACATAAGGCCCTGGATCCTATCCCCAGCACTGAACAGGGGGAATAAAGAAAAGAAGAAAATAAAAAGAACACTTTTTAGGAAGACAATGGGCTTCGGTTGTATTCCTTTCTCTCTCGGGTGCCCATGCATTCCTTCATCTCTGTGTACAACTTATGGTTGTACACAGGTTCATGTAAATTCTGTGTCAGCTATTACTTTTTTTTTTTTTTTTGCGGTACCGGGGATTGAACCCAGGGGCGTTCTACCTCTGAGCTACACCCCCGGCCCTATTTTTTATACTTTATTTTGAAACAGGGTCTCACTAAGTTGCGGAGGGCCTCGCTAAGTAGCTGAGGCTGGCCGCGAACCCCGATCCTCCGGTCTCAGCCTCCCAAGTACTGGGATTACAAGCGTGCGCCACCAGGCCCAGCTTGTGTCAGCTATTAAAATGAAGAGTTTCCTTCTATCCAAAGCCAAAGAGTTCTAAAAAGCTCTGCAAGCTTCTTACGATGAGCAGGAATCCTGCATTTCTCATGATTGTTCTCCAACGGAGTTAATATAGCACCTTGCACATCCACCCAGGAGATACTGATTTAGTGCATACAGTTGTCTCAGAAGACACAGACAGGAGCAAGACCTAGAGTGTAAGCATGTCAACAATACAACAGTGTGATAGGGGCTATGACCATGGTGTGTACACAGTGCTGTGGGAAGACAGAGGGAGGAGCTACAGACTGACTCAGCCTAGGGAGGACAAGGATGTGACACTGAGGCAGGGGGCATCTGAGCAAGCACTTGAAGGATGAGTGGAAATTTGCAGGCAGAGAGAACAGCATGTGAGTTACAACCACAGGAAAGAATATGACCAATGGGAAACTCATACTTAGGAATATCTGGAGCAGAGAGTTCTTGTCAATAAATAAAGGCTAAAAAGATAGGTAAAAACTTGCATGGAACCAGGCACAGTGGCACATGCCTGTAATCCCAGTACTTGGGAGGCCGAGACAGGAGAATTGCAGGTTCAAGGCCAGCTTCAGCAATTTAACGAGACCCTGTTTCAAAATAAGAAAATAAAAATAAGGCTGGGGGTGTGGCTCAAAGGTGGAATGCCCCTGGGTTCAAACCCCAGTACCAAAAAAAAAAAAAAACCTTGCATGGCATGCTGAATTTCCTGGGAGAGTTGGCAAGAGAAGAGGAGGGAGAAACAGGTGCTCTTCCACATTGCTGGCAGTTGTATTTAAGACATAACTGGAGCACAGGTTGGCATATATATCAAAAGTAAAAATGCAGCTGGGCACAGTGTCACACACCTGTAGTCTCAGCACCACGGAAGGCTGAGGCAGGAGGATCTCAGGTTCAAGAGCAGCCTGGGAAACTTAGCAAGATCCTGTCTCAAAATAAAAAATAAGAGCCGGGCGTGGTGGTGCACACTTGTAATCCCAGTACTTGGGAGGCTGAGACCAGAGGATCCGGGTTCGCGGCTAGCCTCAGCTACTTAGTGAGGCCCTCTGTAACTTAGTGAGACCCTGTTTCAAAATAAAGAATAAAAAAATAGGGCTGGGGGTGTAGGTCGGAGGTAGAATACCCCTGAGTTCAATCCCCAGTACCGCAAAATAAATAAATAAATAAATAAATAAATAAATAAATAACAAGACCTGGGGATGTAAGTTAGTGGTAAAGTGTCCCTGGGCTCAATCCTCGGTACTGCAAAAAAAAAAAAAAAAAAAAAAAAGGAAAAATGTGCACACACCCTTTGAGGCAATGACACATCTAGGAATTTATCCTATAGATATACTGTAAAATTACATATGCACAAGGTTACTCATCACAGCATTGCCTACAAAAACAAAAGACTAGGAAAAACAAGCCTCAAATCCACAAACAGGGATTGGTTAATACAGTGGACAGCTGTTAAAAAAAAAAAAAACAAGGGCCGGGCGTGGTGGCGCACGCTTGTAATCCCAGTACTTTGGGAGGCAGAGACCGGAGGATCAGGGTTCACGGCCAACCTCAGCGCTCTCTCTCTCTCTCTCTCTCTCTCTCTCTCTACCTATTGAGGCCCTCCGCAACTTCGTGAGACCCGGTTTCAAAATAAAGCATAAAAAAATAGGGCCAGGGGTGTAGCGCGGAGGTAGAACGCCCCTGGGTTCAATCCCCGGTACCGCAAAATAAATAAATAAATAAATAAATAAATAAATAAATAAATAATAAAAAATAAAAAACAACAACCTAGAAAACTCCTTATATAGAGACAAGGAATGAACTCCAAGATATACTAAATGTAATAGAAAAATATGGAATCGCATAGTTTGCTACCATCTGGAAACAAACAGGATACATGAAAACATATATACTTATACACACACATACACATGTATATAAGCAAATATATCTGCTTAAAATTATTAACACTTCTCTGGAAAGATACTTGAGAAATGGATGAAAGCTCTGGGTAGCTGGGGAGCATGCAAGGAGGGGTTCTCACTGTGCCCCGCTGCCCACCTCTTCAGTCGTGAACTATGTAAATGTAACATTGAGTAAACTGAATACAATTAAAACTTTTTTAAAAAGGAGGTATGATGCCGGGCGTGGTGGTGCACGCTTGTAATCCCAGTACTTGAGAGGCGGAGACCGGAGGATCCGGGTTCGCAGCCAGCCTCAGCTACTTAGTGAGGCCCTCTGCAACTTCGTGAGACCCGGTTTCAAAATAAAGTATAAAAAAAAAATAGTGCCGGGGGTGTAGCTCGGAGGTAAAACGCCCCTGGGTTCAATCCCCGGTACTGGAAAAAAAAAAAAGAGGTATGATGAGCCAGGCAAGTTGATCCACACCTGTAATCCCAATACTTGGGAGGCTAAGACAGGGTGATCACAGTTTCAAGGCCAGCCTAACAGTTTAGCAAGGCCCTGTTTCAAAATAAAGAATAAAGAGGAACTGGGGGTGCAGCTCAGAGATAGAATGCCCCTGGGTTCAATCCCAAGTACCATACACACACACACACACACACACACACACACACACACACACACAAAAGCGGTATGTCATAATAAGATGTGTCTCAGGACTCTAATGAACAAGAACGCAGGAAGGAAAGGCAGGAGGCAGGGAGACTAAGGAGGAGGTAGTGAGGGGTGGTGCCCTGACTTCAGTGGAAGTGAGTGGGGAGAAGGGCAAGGGTTTCAGACATCATTCGTGGGTGACTTTACCTATTTTATCCTGAGCATTTACTATATACCAGGCATTTTATACAGAAAATCATTTAATCCTTCCTGCCAGCATAAGAGATTGTATTTGCCCCATTTTACAGATGATGAAACTAAGGCTTAGAGAAGGTAAGTGGCTTAGCAAAAATCACACTGATAGAGTAGCCAATTCAACTCCTCACCCCCATGACACACGGGGCTGCGGAGGCACTAGCTTGAGTAACCAGACCTCAGGGCAACTTTCTGTGAGTCGATAAAGGGAGGAGCCTCAGTTGTAATCCCTCAATTGTAATCCTCACCAGTAATCCCTGCTACTCAGGAGGTTGAGGCAGGGGGAGCGAAGCTAACCTCAGCAACTTAGTGAGACCCTGTCTCAAAATAAGAAATAAAAAGGACTGGAGATGTAACTCAATGGTAAAGCATCCCAGGGCCCAATCCCGGGGTGGGCGGAGGGGGGGAGAGAGAGAGCGTGTGTGCCATGTGTGGAAGCATTTTGACAGCCCCGAAAGGCCTCTGGACCTCCTGAGATTATAGACAGCTCAGGAAAAGCAGGGGGGCTGGAAATCAGGGGACCCCCTGAGGGGCCGAAGTTTTCAGTGTCCCAAGACTGAATCAAACTTCAGGACAAACCAGACCTCCCTAGACCCTCTGCAAGCAGAGCTCCAGAAGACCCAGCCTGCCGGTGTCACCCAGGGCTGGGCTCACAGGGATTGAGCTCACTGGCTCCTGGGGCTGGCCAGGGCAAGATGTGCCTCTCCCTCCCCAGCAGGAAGTGCTAGAAGGGGTTCCCTGGGGTGCTGTTTGGCTCCATATTTTCCTCTCCCATCTCCCTGCAGTATCAAGTGTGTGACTATTGATTTCTTCCCTACATTTGTTTTTGTTATCCATTATTTATGGGATCATTTTCCCATCCTTCGTGCATGAGGGCAAATTTTGTGTAAAAATCAATGGAGCGAGTGCCGCCGCCGATGGCTTGCTGCGTTTCCTTGGCTTTCATCTCCAAGGCCCTAGATCTCAGGAGATGCCAAGCAGGATCCTGGGGAGCATGCCGGAATGGGAAGGGAGGCGAGGGACAGTGCAGCTTCCAAAACCTGCCCGAAGAGACTGAGCCCGTCCAGTGGCTTCAGGTTCCTGCAACATTCACCTTCTAGTGAGCTTGCCTGGAAGTCTAGGTACAGATTAATGTCTTCCTGCCCTGAGCCAACCCCAGCTTCCCTGTCTGGTTACTGGGCTGCAGGCAAGGGAGGGTGCCCTCCTAGCTGCAGAACAACTTCTTCTCCCTCTCCCTCTCCCTCTCCCTCCTTCTTCTTGAATTGAATCCAGGGGCTTTCTACCTCTGAGCTACGCCCCCAGCCCTTTTTATTATTTTTAATTTGAAACAGGGTCTAAGATACCACACGCAGGCCTCAAACCTTCAATCTTCCTGTCTCAGCCTCCCAAGTCCTGGGATGACAGGCATGCACCATGGTTTCATACATTTCAACCTAGAAACCCACAGGGATTGAGGCCTGGGGAGAATGCCCTCCAGGGCCTTACCCTGAAGACCCTAGGGAAGTCACTGTGGAGGATCACACAGGAGGGTGTGGGATTGAGGGCAGGGCTCACACCCGGCTCCTAATACACTCTTGTTGTGTGTGGGGTGGAGCACTTTGCTTGGATTCTACTTGAGCTTCAGCACAACTTGGGAGATAAACTGCACGTAAAGAAAGGATCAGGGAGGGGTGTGGTGGTACATGCCTATAACCCCAGCCACTTGGGAGGCTGAAGCAGGAGGATCACAGGTTTGAGGAGGCTATCCTGGGCAACTTAGTAAGACCCTGTCTCAAAATAAGAAGGGCTGGGGATGTAGTGCAGTGGTCTAGCACCACTGGGATCAATCCCCAGCACTAAAAAAAAAAGAAAAAAAAAAAGGAGGACTTGGTGCCATAAAAATCTGTGTTAAAGTTCCTGCTTATCCCCTCCCTAACTGTGGGGCCTTGGGTAAAATATTTAGCTTCTCTGGGCTACAGTTTTCTCAATTGTAAAAACAGGCTAGCACTAGAGCTTACCTCAGATGAGGTCCTGCATTTAAGGTAGGTGACTAGCTCATGATAAGGACTCCTTAAATGCCACTTCCACAGAGAGCCCATTTCTTTTTACCCTATCTAAACAGGTACTTCCAACCCTGTCAGTTTCCTTCTCTTGCACCACCCTCTGCATCCTCCAAGTGTGTCTTGTACTTCTGCATACTCCTTGACCTGCCTGTCTCTCCTAGTCCCTAGTTAAAATCTAAGGTCCACGGGGCAGGAATCTTGAGTGTCTATCTTCAGATCCTAATGCGAGGCTCACATGACAAATAGTGAATTCTCAATAATTCTGAGTTACTATGTCCATCACTCTCATTTTCCAGATAGGGACAGAGAGGCCGGACTGAATGAGCTTCCCAGGCTTATGTCACTAGCAGGTGACACAGCTGGCAATCACACCCAAGTCTGCCTGACACCAAAGCCACCCTCTTTCCGCTCTCCCCATTTTCAAGTTGCCATGTGATCAAATTCAGGTTAACGGCTGTCAAAACCAAAAACTAGTAAAAGGTCCCTTTTACTAGTAATGCTAGTAATGCATTTAGTAATGCTCCTTCCATTATAGCCTCTTCCCTATCCCTATTCTTCCTGCTTTTATTTATTCTCTTGTGTGTGTGGTACTAGGGTTTGAATCCAGGGGTGTTCTACCTCTGAGCTACATCCCTAGCCCTATTTTATTTTTCAATAATGAAACAAGAGTCTTGCTGAGTTGCTGAGGGTCTCACCAAATTGCTGAGGCTGGCCTTGAACCTGTGATCCTCCTTTCTCATTCCCCCAAGCACTGGAATTACAGGTGTGTGCCACTGTTCCCAGCTTCTACCAACTTTTATAGTTTGGCAATGGCCAAGACCTGGGGCTCCCTATGACTTCAAACTCCTGACTGCCCTCTCCTCAAGTATACTGCAGTGTTTCTGCGGACCTGAGTGAGAACTGTGCTATGTTGCAAAATCAATTGGAATGAACTTATTTTCAAGGACTGTTTGGGCTCTGTGATTAGAGCCTCCATCTATTTGCAGGTGTGAAATAATGTAGCTGGGTGTGGTGGCGCAGGCCTGTAATCCCAGTACTTGGGAGGCTGAGACAGGAGGATCACAGGTTCGAGACCAGCCTCAGCAACTTAACAAGACCCTGTTTCAAAATAAAAATTTTTAAAAGTTGGGTGGGGGTGTAGCTCAGAGGTAGAGTGCCCTTGGGTTCAATCTCCAGTACCAAAAAAAAGAAATCTTCAGGGAAGGAAGGAAGGAAGGAAGGAAGGAAGGAAGGAAGGAAGGAAGTATTTGGCTTCTTAGGTCTAGAGGCGACAGGCGCCTCTGAGAATTTAATAAAGCCTATAGAGTTAGTGAGGGTGAGAAAACATAAACGTAATTTTGCATACAGTTTCAAGGGGTACAAAGAAGCCCCCCCAGGTGCACATCCCTTCCCTTCCAAGGAGTCCTCAGACCTTCGTTCCTTACTCTGGAGACTTCCAGCTAAAATAAGAGAATGGAGACATACATCAGTTTCACTCTCTCCCAAAACCTGACCTTAAAATAACGATTAAAGGGTATTTAAAGCATAAGCCTATAAGGACGAAGATAATGAGAAAGGAGACGCAATTTTTCTCCCTGCAGGTTTGTATCTATGTAGGCAACCTGAAATGCACAGCGGATTCCTGACGAGACTTGTAAAGTGATGTTCCCACACATCTCTGGAAGTGGGAGTCAAGACGAAGCTGCAGATGGGTGGGTTGGGGTTGGTTGAGCCTTTTTAAGAAGCAGTTAGACCTCCAGGTTACCTCCTCCACTTGGCGCACGGGCAACTGCCTTTCCCCAAGCTGACAGAATACTAGGAATGTATTCACCAGGAAATGTTTTTTAAAAGTCATTTATGGCCAGGCGTGGTGGCGCACGATTGTGATCCCAGTACTTGGGAGGATGAGACCGGAGGATCCAGGTTCGTGGCCAGCCTCAGCTACTTAGTGAGGCCCTCCTTGACTTAGTGAGACTCTGTTTTAAAATAAAGAACAAAAAATAGGTCTGGGGGTGTATCTCAGAGATAAAATGCCCCTGGGTTCAATCCCCAGTACCGCAATAATAAATAAATAAATAAATAATAAAAAATAAAATAAAAAAGTCATTTATGGTTGGGACACCAACCATAGTTAAGGTTCAGAAACCATATTGAAAACAGAAGGATTAAATAAAACTGCACATTCTAAGTGTTGAAAATTCCATTCCTCTTTCTGCATTCAGCAACTTGAACATGAGCAGCCAGATATATATCCTCCAAGCAGGAAATTGAAAGATTTCTCTGGGAATCCAACCAGTCCAAAAAAGAAAAAAAAAATGACCTTAGGGAATCCCCCAGGAAACCACCTAGTCAGATCACCTTAAGTAGAAAAACAAAGCAAAGCAAACCAAAACCAAAACCCCAACTCATGCAGAGCTCTCAAAAAACTTTACCCAATTAACTAAACAGTATGTAATACAAAGGACAGAGACCAAACCGATAGATTGAAAATAAGAGCACCTTGGAGAAATAGACTTGGAGGGAAGAAGTAATATTCCCAGAGATATAACTGAAAAGATAGCATCCATGTAACAAGAAAAAGGTTTCTTTAACTTAAAGAGCAAAAGTATCAGAACTTTATTAATTTATTGTTATTTTGGTACTGGGGATTAAACCCAGAACATTTTACCTCCAAGGTACACCCCTGGCCCTTTTTGTTTTTTTTGTTTTGTTTTGTTTTGTTTTGTTTTGAAATACAGTCTCCCTAAATTGCTGAGGCTGACTTGCAATCCTCCTGTCTCAGCCTCCCAAGTACTGGGATTATAGACGTGCGCCATCATACCCAACTTACTTTTCTCCTCTAAAAAATTCTAGCCAGGTACAGTGGGGTATGCCTGTATAGTCCCAGTACTGAGGCTAGAGGCTAAAGCAAGAAGAGAGAGCAGTGGGAAGAGGATCCATATATAATCCCCAAGGCCACGCCCCCACAGACCCTTCCTCAACCAAGCCCCACCTCCAACATGGCTGCCTACTTTCCACGATGTCTCGTGGGACATTATAAATACAAACCATTACACTTTCCAACTAAGCTATTTGTTGTTAGGGGCCATTATGTCTAAAGCTGTTGAATGTTGTATCAATTTTTTCCATGATACACAGTAGTGTGCATGCTATGAACTGGAAGTTTGTGTCCCCTACAAATTTATATGTTGAAGCTCTAATCCCCAATGTGATGGTGTTGGGAGGCAGGGCCTTTGGGAGGAAACTAGGTCATGAAAATGGACCCTTGTAAATTGAATAAGAAGAGACATAAGTGAGGTGACCTCTCCTCTTGGCCGTGTGAGGACACTGCGAGAAGGTGGCCATCTGTAAACCAGAGAGCTCTCACCAGACACCAAATATGCCGGCACCTTGACCTTCGACTTCCCAGCCCCCGGAACTGTGAAAAATGACAGCTGTTGTTTACGCCACCCAATCTGTGGTATTTATTACAACAATCCAGTGTGTGTGTGTGTGTGTGTGTGTGTGTGTGTGTCAAACAGTCCCAGACGCATTGTGAAATTGGATGCAAAGTTTACACCACATTTAATGTAATAAGAATTGATAGAAAATTTGTTTCTGGCTATATACCCAATGTAGGGTGCTTTGGTTGAAAAAAAAAAAACACAGTATAAGAAATACCTTCCTTGAACTGAGCAAGTAATCAGAATTGCAGGGAGGTTGTAAAAAATACAGTCTTGGGGGCCCCTAGAACTACAGCATCATATTCTCCAGCCAGAAGATCCGTAAGAGCGCTTTCCAGTTCACATTCTAGGATTCCTTGTGTACAACAGAGATAACACAGAGCATTAGAATCAATATTGTTAAAGCCCCTCTTGAGACAGAAAGACCCTACTGTGATAGTCAAGAAACACAGGCCCTCCGCCCATCCAACAGCATTAACAGAAGAGACAGGACCATCCTACACAACACCATAAGCAATACTAAAATGCTATAGGCAAAACAATTACGAAGTAGAAAGTGTAGAACAGGAGCAGCTGTGGGAAATCAGGAATGGAAAAATAAAGGTGATCCAAGCCGGGCGTGGTGGCGCATGCTTGTAATCCCAGTACTTTGGGAGGTGGAGACAGGAGGATGGGGTCGCGGCTAGCCTCAGGTCGTGCGCCCCGCGCACGCTCTCTCTCTTCTCTCTCTCTCTTCTTGTCTCTCTCTCTCTCTCCCTGTCTCTCTCTCTCTCTCTCTCTCTCTCTCTACTTAGTGAGGCCCTCTGTAACTTCGTGAGACCCAGTTTCAAAATAAAGTATAAAAAATAGGGCCGAGGGCGTAGCGCAGAGGTAGAACGCCCCTGAGTTCAATCCCCGGTACGGCAAAAAAAATAAAGGTGATCCATGTTTTAATCATTTCACCTGAGTAATCTGATTGGTAATTCAGACCCCAGAGATTAAATGAGCTCACAGATGCAAGTAATAATCCAAATCAGAAGGATAGAAAAGTGAAGACGTGAGAGCAGAGATGAGGCCTGGTCCTCATTCTCTTATGCTCGGATTCCAGCCAGAGCTGGACGAGGCGTGGGTACCTGGTTCTACTGTGTCCAGCCTTCAACAGCCCACAGCTCCCCTGTCCTCCACTGGTGGGTCTCCTCAGACCTCTTGATGATCTGGCATGGCAAAAATAGGACTGTCGAGTCTAATCTCACCCCACCTCCCACACCCACCCTGCCACTTATTTTTAAACTTACAAACTGTTGGTGTTTGTTTTTTTTTTTTAAGTTGGGGGATTGTGCTTCTGCCACATGATTTTACAAACCCAAGAGATAGCACACTTGATAGTCCCTGGCCTCTTCTCCCAGCTCTACTTTAAAAAAAAAAAAGGAATGTGTTTTTAATTCTTTCTTTTTTCTTTTTTCCGGTTTTTTTTTTTTGGTTTTGTTTTGTTTTGTTTTGTTGAGATGGGGTCTCAGGCTGGCCTCAAACTCCTGGCCTCCAGATGTCCCCCTACCTTGGCCTCCTGAGTAGTACCAGCTCTGTTTTTATTGTGTAACTATCTTTTCAAAATGAAATAGAAGAATAAAGCAAGCCAAAACATGTGACATCTAAGACATGCCAGTACCTGAACACAGAAGTTCACATAATGTCACTGCTGGCTGCTTCAGAGAGCCTCTGCTACCACCCTCTCATTTTGTCAATAGGGAAGGAGGGAGACAGAGCAGGGAAATTCCAAATTCAAAATCTCAACCCTAGTTGTTGGCAAGCATAGATTGTAACCCTTAATGTAGTCTTTTTTTCACTCTACAATTCTCTCTCTTGGGAGACTAATTATCGATCTGAAAAATAATTTTGCCATTTGGAGTCTTTATTGGCAATTCACTCATTGTCTAACCAGCACATTATTTTTTTGCCTTCAGTGAAGTCCTGCAGTTTGCTAAACTTGTTTCAGTGTTTATGGGTATTTGGTCATAAATTCAGCCACATAATAAGTGATCTTTAGCTCACCTAGTCCATGGGGTTCTTAACCTGGGACACATGAACTCCTGGGTTGAGTCCAGGGGATCCAGGGTTGAACTTCAAGAAGATGGCAAAAACTCTTGAGTCAGAAAGGTGCATTTTTCTGGACTGGGAAACTGTCTCCCTCAGATTTTCAACAGAGTTCATAAATATCACCAGTATTGAACTACTGTTTAGTTCAATGTCCTCAAGTTAGGGTTGGAGAAACTGAGACACAGAAAAGTGCATAGATCTTCCAAGAGCACATCGAAGGGAATGAGTCCTGGAACTCAGATCTCTGAACATGGCCCAGGTTCTTTCTCACTACACTATGAGGCCTGTGTGGCTGTGTATTCTGACCAGAACGATTCCTAGCTCTCTTCCTACCCATGCTTTTCACTACAAGAGGAATTCACTGAGGGAGTATACAGGGTTCCATACCAACCAACCCAAACCCCAGAAAAACAATATCCTGAAGATCCCCAACAGTAAGTCAGGATAACCACTGTTTCAGTCAGCATTTTCACTGCTGTAATCCAAAACAACTGGTCACTCACAACTTAGAGGAAGAAGACTTACAGTTGCTCACAGTTTTGGAGATTTCAGAGTTTCAGTCCATGTTAGGTCAGGTCTGCGGAGCTCAGGGCGTGGTAGCAGAAGGCAGAAAGAGGGAGAGAGCAAGTACTCTGCTCTCACATTGTGGAGGCTAGAAGCAAGAGAAGAAGCAAGGGGATTTAAAGACACAAACACAGTCCCCAGGGTCACACCCACAGGGGCTCACCTCGTCCAGCCTCACCCCACCTGCTTAGGTTACTACCCAGTAAAGCCATCATAGTGGATTTATCTACTGATGAGATCACAATCTCATAACTTAGTTACATCAACTCCAAACATTAATACATGAGTTTTTCAGGGGATATTCTATATCCAAGCATAACAAGCACCTTGAAGTCCTATCACAGAAAGATCTTACACTTGGATGCTCTTTACTACCTTACTTGTGAGCACTCAGCTAGAGTCTCTGCAGTGTGGTGCTCAATCCCCAACCCTTGGTGGATTTTTGTGTGTGTGTGTGTGGTATTGGGGATTGAACCCAGGGGCATTTTGCCTCTGAGATACACCCCCAGTCCTATGTTTTATTCTTTATTTTGAAATAGGGTCTCACAAAGTTGTGGAGGGCCTCACCAAGTAGCTGAGGCTGGCCACGAACCTGCAATCCTCCTGTCTCGGCCTCCCAAGAACTGGGATTACAAGCATGTGCCACCACACCCGGCTCTTTGGTGGATTATTAAAGGGTATCATTGGTGTCTTCTCCAGTCCTGTTATACCTGTGTACACCAAAGAAAAACTCATCTTACTGGAAAAATGGATTAACTCAAAGGAGGCAAAGAGTGGAAACAGATGTCTAAGGAAATTCAATAAAATAGATAAAGGTACCTCTTTTATACATATAGTGTCTAATTCATAGGAATATCAGGCCAGTTTACATTCTATTTGGTAAGGGTTAGAACTCAAATCAATCTAATAAACACTCTTTATCCTTTTGAGTAAGCAAGTTTTATACATTACGGTGTCTGCACTTCCAAATTAATTCTCCCCCCCCAAAAAAAAAGAAGCAAAAGAAAAAGAATCACAGAGTTTTAAACTGCCCATTTGATTGATTTTTAAAAAATATTAGCTGGGCATGGTGATACACAACTGTAATCCCAGTACTTGGAAGGCTGAGACAGGAGGATTGCAGCCTCAGCAACCTAGTGAGATTCAACAACCTAGTAAGACCCTGTTTCTTTCTTTCTTTCTTTTTCTTTATTTTGTGGTACTAGGGATTGAACCCAGAGGATTCTACCTCTGAGCTACACCTCCAACCCTATTTTTTATTCTTTATTTTGAAACAGGGTCTCACTAAGTTGCAGAGGGCCTCACTAAGTAGCTGAGGCTGGCTGCAAACCTGTGATCCTCCTGTCTCAGCCTCACAAGTACTGGGATTACAAGCATGTGCCGCCACACCCAGCTATGTGAGACCCTGTTTCAAAATAGAAAATAAAATAGGGATGGGGGTAAAAATAGCTCGGAGGTAGAATGCCTCTGGATTCAATCCATAGTACCCCACACATACACACGCACACACAAAAACATACATACATACTTGGGATTAGATAAACTCAAATATATATATATATATAATATATGCATATTTGAGTATAATATATATAATATATACATATATATTATGTGTGTATATATATATAAACTTCCTAGGCTGCTTGGTGTGGGAAGGAAATTTAAGATCATTATATTTCTAATTTTCTGATATCACAGCAAGAAAATCAAACACAATGACCAAGAATGATAAATCAAGAAATGGTGGCCAATAAAATATCTCTGGAATATGCACAAGAAATTGATAATGGTGTTTACCTTCAACAAAGGGAACTGGATGACTTGGGGCAAGGGAAGGAGAAGATTTTTCATTGAAAATCTCTTAGTTCTCTTATATTTTAATCATATATTATTTAATCAAAATATTAATAAATAAGACTTGATAAGTTTTAAAAAGAAAGAAATAGTGTCAAAAATATATTACTTAGACATGTAATTAACTACCAGAATAAACGGATAAAAGTGATTGAGGGTGGGTGTTGGTCAGATCCCCCTTCTGTGTTAAGTCATGTGTATGAATTACTTTGACAAAATATAAAGCTAATTTTTTAAAAAAAGTATATCACCTCTAACCAATTCTTGACAGGTATGAAAGGAGCCCCAAGGCTGGGAGGGACGGCAGCCTCCCAAGGTGGTGGAGCATAGATGCATAGGCAGGTTGCTGAGTCTCAGGCCAGGGCTTCTCCTCACAGGGACAGGACTTTCAAAGTAGCTAACATCTAAATGCCTTCTAATTATTATTATTGTTATTATTAGATTAAGACATTTTTTAGAATATTTGAACAAATTTGACCTCTCTTCATTCCGATCTTCTCTGCTAATAATCGTACCCTTTTTTTTATTCATTCAATTACAAGCAAATTGACAGGAGACATTTATATGAGGCAGCTTAAACCCCAGCTAATGGAGTGCCTAATGACTAATTGATCAGATCCCAACCCAGAGAGCGGCTCTGAGTGGCCTAAAGGAATTTATGCAATTAGTTTAGGTTTGGTAGAAATTGAGTGCATATGAAAGTAAGCTTTTTATGGTCTTGATTTATGAGGGCTGAACATTAACTCTATCTGCCAAGAGGTGAGCTGCCTCGCCAAGCCTCGGGCACTGGGGGCTCCATTGAAGGCAGAGACAGAGATGCACCGGCAGGTTGCTGAGTCTCAGGCCAGGGCTTCTCCTCACAGGGACAGGACTTTCAAAGTGGCTAACATCTAAATACCTTCTAATTATTATTATTGTTATTATTAGATTAAGACATTTTTAGAATATTTGAACAAATTTGACCTCTCTTCATTCCGATCTTCTCTGCTAATAATCGTACCCTTTTTTTTATTCATTCAATTACAAGCAAGTTGACAGAGCATTTGGAGCATGGCTGATGGGCGTCCTGCGGAGAGAGAGAAGGTGGGATGGGGGTGGGATTTTGCCAGAGAGTGAAATTATGGTGGTGCCTCCTCCCTGTGTAACTCAAAAGTAAAAACAGTGTTAAATCCTAAACGTGTATAATAGGTCCAACAAACATCTAATTTGTCCCGGGACGAACACTTGGAATTTGTGTGTGTGAAGTCCTAAAAATCAGAATCTTTGAACTAATGCACTGAGAGCCAGTGAATGAGAGGAAGGGGAGGCGTCCACCGGGCGCGGCGCGGGGAGGGCGCTGGGGGACATGGCTCTCCGCGGTGCAGGGAAGGGAAGGGGAGCCCCCGGAGGCGCCGGGAGGAGCCGCTGCCGGGGAAGCCTGACCTGACGGGACCGAGCGATCGAAGCGGAGACTAATTCCTCCCCGCTCCGTCTGCCCGCCGGGCGGAGTTACCGCGGGGCTCCCCGCGCTGCGCGGGAAGAGGACAGGCGCAGGGGACTCTCCGCGCCCGCGGTCCTCCTCCTGCTCCGGGAGGTCGGAGCTCCGCGCCTGCGAGGCTGGAGACAAGCTGGGAGGGGGCTGGGGCGAGACCCCCGAGCAGAGACCGCAGCGGCGACGCGGGGCCCAGGGAGCTGGGGCCCCCAAACCCGGCGAGGGCGCGGGCCACCTGCTCCGCCTCCATCCCGGGGCCCCCTCCCTCCTCCGCCCCTTCGCCCCGTGTTGACTGTCGTTTGGGGACCGTAGTGGCGAAGAAACCGGATTTTTGCCAGCTTTCTCCAAATGGCTATGTTCGCGACTTGTGCTGGGCACGTTGCAAAAAACCACCGCGCCTCCGTGTTCTCAGCTGTAAAATGGGATTAAAAGTGTCCCTGCTCCTGGTGTTGTTTAGGGGTTAATAAACTAATGAAGATAAAGTGCTCGGAACCGTACCTGGCATGCAGGAAGCGCTCCGTGCATTTTAGATAGCATTTTAGATTACTCAACAAACATCTGTGGAGCGTTCACTTTGTGCGACAGGGGTGAGCCGGGCGGACCTGCTCCTTCAGGTCCTTCGTCTACTGCCAGGTAAACAAAGTGCCCTCGGGGAGTAGTAAGGACTGGGAAGGAAGTAAAACATACCCCCTGCTCCTCCTTTGCTCACCGGAGCCCTGTTCCTCCGGAGGGATCACAAAGGTCAGGCGGTTGCCAGAATTCTGCTCAAGTCTACTTATTCTCACCCAGGTCCCTAGAGAGTGAATTCAACCTCTCCTGGGTAGCTGGGACCCACAGTGTGCAAAGCGGTTTCCACTGCAACTCACAAAAGGAAACTGTTGAGCCCAGTTGACTACAAGCCCTGAACTTGCCCCCAAACACTGTCTCTCGCTTTCCTGAGTATGAAGGATGTTTTCAAGTGACTAGATATCCATCGGTGATGACCATGGGGCTGGCCCTGGCTTTACATGACCTCATTTAATCATCAGAGCAGTCCTGAGAGATAGTGTATTTTTTCCTCCAATTGTACAAATGAGGGCACCAAGGGTCAGAGCAGAAAAGTCACTTGAGATCGGGCAGTTGTTCTGCCCTGGATCTGTCTATGATAGAGCCAGAGCTGTTTCCATCTCAGCCAGAAAGTAAAAGAACCCAACTTGAACTCAGGGCCAAGAAAGGGCAGGCACACAGGGCCAGGCAGAGGTCACCCTCTTGACTCCTCCTCGGGCTTCCAAAGACCCACGTCACAGAAGCACCCCATGATCACCACAGTGAGGCTCAGCCTCTTCTATGGAAGCAGGAAGGAAACTTTGAGTGGAAGCCTGTGATGCAGAACACCACCACCTTGACCCTGACCCCACACCAGGGAGCCTGCCAATCCCTCCGGTCTCTGTTCTCCCCCACAGGGCCCAGAATCCCAAGACCACTGGGCTGGAAGGGAGGCTTTCATTTTACAAAGCCTCATTCATTCTCAAGATATCTATTGTCTGCCTGTCGGGGTCAGACTCTGAGCTGGATGTTGGGCATGAAATAGTGAACAACACTGACACTATCTTAGGCACTCTGAGAGAACGCCGCTAGCTAGAGATCACACAGCGCCAAGAGCCCACAGTTCCTTCCTCCAAGTTCCACCTTCCAGGGCTTCATCCCTGCTGGTGTGTCATATTCCTGGTTCACTCTATTCCAACCAGGCAGGTGCCTAGAAGCCTTCCACCTAGTCCCCAGAGGACTCTCCAAGTCCCACCTGCAGAGGCCTGAGGCAACTTTTTTTTTTTTTTTGCGGTACCGAGGATTGAACCCAGAGGCACTCTACCTCTGAGCTGAGCTACACCCCCTATTTTTTATTCTTTATTTTGAAACAGGGTCTCACTAAGTTGCAGAGGGCCTCACTAAGTAGCTGAGGCTGGCCGTGAACCCAGATCCTCCCAAGTACTGGGATTACAAGCATGCGCCACCACGCCCGGCTAGAGGCAACTTTCTATACAAACAGCCCACATCACTGGCCTCGTTTTCTCTGGAAACAGTTTGAAGAAACTCCCTGCAGGATCTTGGATGGTTCTATTGCAACCTGGTGGGATTTGAGGAAGGAAAACCCGATCCAGGTGCTCTTAAGATACACTCTCAATTACTCTCCAAAATAAATGTTTAGTTTTCAGCAGTCAGCAGAGGCTTGGAGCGATGATGTGACTTGACCACGGTCACATGGCTAGGAAATGACCCACTGGGAGACAAGTTATGTGTGAACCCCAAACTTTGTGGTACCCTTCCCCCAAGAGAGGTCTGTGCCTCCGCAGGGCAGGACGAGTGGCAGAGGCGACTGCACTGCTGGGGAAACCACATCTCCCCTCGCTTCCTGGCTTCCTGAGCGAGCCCGCGCCCGAGCCCGAGCCCGAGCCCGAGGAGAGACACTGAGGCGCCGGCCAGGCGCACAGACGCGGAGAGGAGGGTGGAGCGCTACGCGGACCGGGAGGCAGCTCCGGCCTGCAAGTATAAACTGGTCAAAATACTCCACGCGCCAGCGGTCTCGGCGCCGGACGGGGATGAGGTTCCGAGGCGCGGTTCAGACTCGACTAAGTGTGTTGCACTCCTCTCTTGGCCTCTCCAAAAAAAAAGGGGGGGGGTCTCCCAAACTTTTGCTATTGTTAATTTTTAAAAATGAAATAAATAACATCAGGGAACTTTTCGAAAAGGAAATGGAGGTGGATATCGGGTTCTTTCCCAGGCCCGAAAATCCGAAGGAGCTTACCTGCAGGAAACCTAGCTGGCCGCAAAGGCGCGTCCTTCTGGAGCGCTTCGCTTCGGCACGGGACGCTCACGGCCGCCTCCTCTGCAGCCCGGCTGGGCTCCGGCCCTGTGTTTTATACCACTATAGGCAATTAATATTGCATCAGCCGTATTTTAAATTTTCAAAACCCACAATATAATGTAATGGCATAAGGGCATTTATTATTAAAGGACACCCGATGGAGAGGGAGGTGGAGAAATCGCTGGGGCTGTTGCGCCGGGCGGGGGCGAGGGGCTGCGGCCTGGAAGCTGGGGGCTATCCACAAGTTCGCCCATGCCTTGGTGGGCGGCGCGGGCGGGGTAGGACGGCCCTGCGCCGAGCGGAAACCGCTGGGCTCCGAATTTCGGGCCGAGATCTAATGACCCAGACAGAGCTCTGTGAGCTCTGTGAGGACACAGCGGGGGGAATGTGCAGACGACTCCTGGACTTGCAGCATTAATTTTTAAACCATGGCGGTGTTTCTGCGGCTCACAAATTTTTTTAAAAAAGCCCTCCTTTTAGAGAGAGTGAAAGATATAAGGGAAGTGGCATCTGTTGAGCGCCTACTGTATGCAGGGCACTATGCTAGGGGCTTTGCAGCAAATACCTCACTTTCTCCACAGAGAAACCGAAATAGACCATCTAGTGATTCATCTCCTGTATGACCATTTCAAAACGATTTTCTGAAGAGACCCGGAAGGGGCCCAACAGACTTCGGACTCGGCGGAACTCTTTTCCCTCTTTGCCTATCCCCACCATTTCCTCGCCAGCCATTTGAATCTTTTAAAATAATTTGTTTCCTGCCGGGTGTGGTGGTGCACGCGTGTAATCCCAGGACTTGGGAGGCTGAGACAGGAGGTTCGCAGGTTCTCCGCCAACCTCAGCTACTTAGGCCCTCTGCAACTTAGTGAGACTCTGTTTCAAACTTAATGAGACTCTGTTTCAAAATAAAGAATAAAAATAAGGCTGGGAGTAGCCCTATTTGTAGTTCCCCAGTACCATAATAATAGTAATAATAATAATTAATAATAATAATTTGTTTCCTACTAAGTGCCAAGGACCATCTATCAGATACATTAAATAAACAATCTTACCTAGTCCTGACAGTGATCATGTGAGATAGGTATTAGGCCTTCATTTTGTAGACATTCAATCTTGTTGGAAAGGGCTTTAGAGAAGTTGGGAAACTAGTCACAGGATGGTTTAGCCAGTGGGCAGAGATACTGGGGGGGGGGCTTGAAGTCCCATCTGTCAGGCTTTAACGTTTGATTTGAGTCAAGTTAAGAGAGTAATGGTCTGCTAGATTGGCACCAGGAGGAAAGTGCCTTAAAACCTTGAGGTTCCTCCCCTGTCCCCCAGGGGAGAAGCCAAATCTCCCAGGAGGAAATCCTGGCAGGAGACCTCTGGGAAGAGAAGCTTGGGACCACGGGCAGGAAGTAACAGCCCAGCCCTTTTGGATTCCCACCTTTAAATCCTTCCCAAGACTTGGACCTTCTAGTATCCAAGAAGGAAAACAACTGAGATTCGGGTTGAAAAATAAAGCATTTATTTTAGAAGTTAATTCAAGGGGTAACAAGAGAAAAAACTTAATTTATTTGTATTTATTTGTAGAATGAAACCAAAGGTCACACAGCAACACGCAAACTATATGAAGCAACGAAAACATTAACTATGTGGGGCCAGAGGAATAGAATCTGGGTGAGAAAGTTTTCGGTCTGTGGTCCTGCTCCTCTCCCCACCCCGCAAACAAAAGAAAAAGAAAAAGAAAGAAAACTATATGTGGACATCTACCGAGAGACACTCACATAAAGGGGGAAGAAAGAAGTGGAGTTAAATAAATAATAGGAATTAATGATGATAACAACAGTAATAAAATCGCAATGAGGTTAGATGTGTTGGAAGGACTTGCATATGATTCCGAGAAGTTATAGTTGCTGTGGAGCACTGAGCTGGCAGTGTGGCAAGAGCCGCCAGCTGAGGTGTAGAGTCCTCAATCGCCGGTCAGGAACACTACCAACCCACTTCCCCGTCCTCCCCACCCCTCAAACTCCAGCAGGTCGTGAAGGGTGGCCTGAGCTGGTTGCTACTTGCAGATAGCTAGGTGATTCCAGGATTCTCAGTCGTTGCACTGGGCCCTACTTACCGCAAGAATGGCTCAGAGCCCCCACTCCCTGCACACTTTACCCGAACCTAATCCATGCTACTTTGTGAGAATTTACGGCAAACCAAAGGATAAGATGGGTAGGATTTAGGCGGAGAAGGGAGTATAAGGCTATCCTTTGGAAATACGTGTATTTTATAAACGCTAATAAATCTCCAGTACATGTTTGTGTTCCACTAAGATACCCTAGACTTATATTATTATTTATCGCTTCCTTTCCATCCCTTCACCCCTTGCCTAGTTGCTCTTAGCAAAGCGGCGCGCTCACCCTAGCGTCGGGCCACCAGGACAATTCACAATCCTCTGCTACGAGGTCCCTGCCCCGAGGTCGCTCAGTCCAACGCGCGCGCGAGAGAGTTTCAGCACCACGGACAGAACAAGTCTCATCAGGCCCGCCCTTTTTGAATTATTTCCTAGCGCTAAAACTTTTTTGGTGGGAATAGAAAGGGGGAAAAAGAGAAAGAGAAGGCCCGGAGGCAACTAGGCGGGATAAAGGGGAAAGTCTGTGGCCTGGGGGAGGGAGCCTGACCTGCTAGGTAACACCTCGGCGTCCCCATAACCGTCCCTCCCATCGGAAGGGGGCGATGCGCACTCGGCTCTCCAGGCTCCCGCCGCGGCGCCCGCCGCAGTCAGTGCACAGCGGAGTATTTCATTCGTTTCTGTTTCTGCCTCTGATTACAGAACCAGACCCTCACCACGTTCTTTTTAAGGTCCAGTTTCTCGGCAATGGCCGCTATCTTCTCCGACGAAGGCCGCGGCTGGATGGCGAAGTAGGCCTCGAGCGAGCGCTTCTCCGGCGCGGCGATGGACGTGCGCTTGCGCTTCCGCTCGCTGCCGTTGAAGAGCTCGGGCTTGCTGTTCTTCTCGCGGTAGGCGGCCTCCGCCTCCTCCAGCCAGGCCTGGAGCACGGGCTTGAGCGCGATCATGTTGTTGTGCGAGAGAGTGAGAGACTCGAACCTGCAGATGGTGCTCTGGCTGAGCGAGCCCACGCCGGGGATCTTGAGGTTGGCCAGAGCGGCGCCCACGTCCGCCTGGGTCACCCCCAACTTGATGCGCCGCTGCTTGAAGCGCTCGGCAAAGGCCTCCAGCTCGCGAGGGTCTGACTCCACGTCGCTGAGGCACGCGGGCATGGCGCTGTGAGGAGGCACGGCGTGCGGGTGACTCATGCCCATGGCCTGGTGCAGGTGGCCCATGGCGCCGAGGTGGTGCGGGTGGATCTGCGCGGGCATCACCGAGTGCTCCGGGGCGCCCAGGCCGCTCACGCTCAGCGTGGGCGAGATGTGCTCCAGCAGGTCGCCCTCGAGGCCCTGGTGCACGGCGTGGTGCGGGTGCGAGGTGAGTGCGGCCGGGTGGGAGATGGGCACGGTGGACGCGGTGGACGTGCAGGGCACGCTGCTCATGGTATGGTAAGTGGCGTCGGGCTTGAACGGGTGGTTCTTGCCGTGGGAGACGATATCTACCGCCGCCAGAGCTTCGGCGCGTGCCAGCAGGCTCTCATCAAAGCTTCCAAATATATTACCCTGCAGCTGCAGGCGAGAAGGCGCACAGCACGGTCAGTGGGGAATACTGTCAACTCAGGATTAAAACACATTTTCAAGCAACCGAGATGCCTCTCCTCAAAGCCCAGGTCATAAAAATTAATACCGAGGCAGCAGCTCTGCTGGAACAGACATGTGGATCAGAGACATGAATGAGAGAGAGCGCCGGGAGAGAGCGCGGGGAGAAAAGAAGAGGGGTTCAGACAGCGGCGAATGTTCTGGGCGACATGAAAAAAACATGAAGCTAGTGCCTGTCAAAAAATGTGCCTTAGAGCGGTAATTATGCTCCACTACGTACCTGCGGGGCTGGGAGACAGACTCTGCGCATGGCCTCGGAGCCGGAGTGCAGGCTGGAGAATTTGGGCTCTTGCAGCACTGGGTGCATGCCGAAAGGCTGCTTGGCGTTCATGGCCATCATCTTCGCGCGTCTGGAAGGGAGGCAGCGGGGGACATGGACTCAGGCTCGCCTTGCTTGCTCGCCGCGCTCCGCTCCGCTCCGAGTGAACGCCGCTCCGCGCCCGCGCTCCCCTCGCCCTCTCTCTTGCTGCCTCCCCTCTCCCCCACCTGCTTCTTCACTCATCTTACAAGCAGCCTGCCAGGAAGGGCCCGGGAGCGCGCAGGCGTGCACACGCGCCCGGGACTTGCAGGGGCTGCCCGGGAGGCACGGCAGACAGCAGCTCGCGGCGCGCCTCCCAGTGCCCGCCAAGGCCGTCCCCTCCACAGCATTTATACCCGGGCCCGGCTGGGTCTCCCGGTCCGCCCCGCCCCGCCTGGCTCCAGCCGGCCAGACTTTACGGCTTCTTTCTTCTTCGTCCTGGAGTCCCGCACCCACCCCAAAGTCCCGAACCTCTCTGCCCGGTCCTATCTCGCACGGCCTGGATATGGAAGGGCAGCCTCGGGTAGACAGGGGGCAGGAAGCTGACCCTACCCCCTACACACACACACACACACACACACACACACACACACACACACACACCGTCCCGCCGGGCTGCCGCCAAACTGCCCATTTCCAGGGCGCTCCTGGCCCCACACTCGAGCCGTCCACCAGAGTCCAGCACCCACCGCTCAGCGAAGAGGCGCCTCCGAGTGCCCACACCAGTCCCGTCGGGGTGAAAGCCTGCCAGAATAACCTGCCAGGTGACGCCTCCACCCAACAGCCCACCTGGGTGGACATAGGGGCGGTTAATGGTTTCCCGGCCCAGGAGGCCTGTGGCTTCTTCCCCCACACTTGCCTTTCTTGCTTTCATTTGAAGACAACGTGGGCCACTCTCCATCGACCCAGTCCTCCAGTCTCAGGAAGCTTGCTGAGCATTCTTTAGAATAGTGGCCGTTCAGGAGGGCCCCTCGGCCTGAAGAGGCCATGCACCTCTGCTGGGCCACCCATGCTCACGGTCACATTCCTCAGAACAGCAGCTACCATTTTTGAGCTACTAATATGTGTTAGGCAATTTAGAGATCGTTTATGGGATCCTCGCACCAACCTTGTGGAGTAGACAGTTATCCCCTTACACAGATGAGGAAAACAAAGGTCAGAGGGATTAAGATAGGAGACCACGAGCCATTCCTCACTTATTCAATTATCCATCCCACAAAGATTTACTGACAGCCTACTGTGCGCCAGGCACCACGTCTGACTTCTGGGGCTCTTAACCATTTAGCCTCCTAGTCTTCCTGAAGTTTTGGGTTAGTTAGTTCTACCCCGCCCCGCCCCCTCCTGCCTACTCTACCCTCTTTCCCCCTCATCTCCTCTCTTCTTTTCTCTCCTTTCCCCAGAGCTAGTAAACATCGTGAATAATGGATGGGGAATCCTGGGACTGCGGCCGCAGGGGCTAGCCGCGCTCGGGTTGGGAGAGAAACCCCGCGCGCCCAACTGGGTCCCCGCAGCCTCCGCCTCCGCCCAGGTTTTAGGTCTTGAGGTTTTAGGCTCATCACTTTGGTGCGGGGAGTGCGTGTCCCGGGTTTCCCAGAATCTTAGCTTAGGTGGGTGGGGGTGGCCTAAGAGGAAGTCCTCCCTAGATCCAGCTCCCCTCTCCGCTCAAGCCCCGCCAACCCCTTCTCTTCCCATCCACGCAGGCCGGGTCCCCTGGCTCCGCCCTGGACGGAGGGAAAGACGGGCCGAGCGCCAGCCTTTGCGCTCCACCTCTCTGCGCCAGCGTTTCCTCCTCTGTAAAATGGGAATCGCGCTCTTGTCTGCGTCCTTGGGTTTGGGCGAAGACGTTTTGAGCTAGAGTAGTGAAGAAAGGGTTCAGCACCCAAACTAGTGCTCAGCAAATTTCCTCACGACCTAGAGAGACCTCTCAGACTCAAAATGCACCTCCGCCTCTCGCTGGCTGGGAGACCCACGAGGCAGTCGTCTCCACGTGCCTCTCTACCTTGAGCATCCTCCTCTGTAGAATGGCCCTAAGTTTCTCCTCCACTGATTGTTGTAAGAAATAGGCTGAGATACGCACTTGGATCCGTGCCTGGCACATTGAAATTGTGGAATAAATGTTAGCTTCTCTTTTCTTCCTCAACTTAAAGAGAAAGCACTTGGAAGTGGAAGTGGCCTGGAAATGGTTCTTCTGCAGATGCAAACTATCCTTCCTTCCTGTCCGGTCTTTAGTTCCTGCTTCGTACCAGAATACCAGGGCTGGGACACAAATGTGAATCAGACTCCATCCCTGCCTTCAAACAGTCACCAGTCTAAAATCAACAGCAGGACATTGAATATAAACCCACAAAGCCCTAGAGGGCATGTAGATTCACATACAGGACACAGGGAAGGATGATGAGATTCTTGAAACATTGAATACATGTCTCAACTGTGGGCCCGGGGGAGGGCTAGCTTTGGGGCTGCACTCTGACACTGGGTCATGGTGACCCTGGCTGGGCCTCAGTTTACCTACAGGGAGATGATCGCTTAGTGCTTCCAACCTTAACAAAAGAATGGTTAATTTAAAACATATTTTGAGCAAATCAGAAGTTTCTCTCCCAGACCCCTCAACTCCCCAAAAACCAAAGGCAGCAATATTGTATTACTCACTGGCTTTTAGGACCACTCAGCCTTGTTTCTGTCCACTGCAGGAAGCCCAGAGGGAAAGGGGGAATGAATGTGTGGATACTGGATCTGTACCTTGCCTGGTCTCATGATGCTCCAAGACCCACACTAGCTCCATAATACCCCAGTTTCCTGTGAAGCAGAACCCCCAGCAACTTGGAGGAAAATACCCATCCCCCCTCTCTGCTCTGTCCCTCCTGGGGCCTAGGAAATGCTGACCAGGATCAAGGTCAGGCAGCAAAGACAGAGCAAAACCAACTGACCCCTTCCCCTTAGGCCTCCAAAGCTGACCTCTACCTTACCAGCTCCACCTCCACCGCTCCCTAGCATTAGGGTCACAAATCAGAAAACATCCTCCCATCCTTCCCTCCCAGAAGGGCTACCAGCAGCTCCACGCAGCCAGTAGTAAGCTGACACCCATTATCAAGGACCAGCCTTCTTGAGAAGACCCTGGAGATAACAGGCTGAAAAGACAGGAGGAAACAGACCATACAGAATGCAATTGGAAGCAGTCTTAGAAGACAGTTGATAACATCCTCTACACTTTCCAGGACTTGCAAATTTAAATCAAATTAGGAGCAAGCCTGGTAAAAGAAATCAGTAACTCTAGTTGGGTACATGTAAAAAGGGAAATTGCATGGAGGTAAACCAGAGAGCACATGTTCAAGCTATGATATTAAATGACAATTCACACACACACACACACACACACACACACACACACACACACCCTGTATGGGCCAAACAAAATCTGTCCAGGTCCAACTAAGGACCACATGGGCATGAATGAAAACGGCACTAAAGCGGTCAAATTCTTCATTTTGCAAGCACTTCATACTGGTAGATGGGTCTTAAGGTAGTTTCTGCAGGCATAGAAGGCAGTGTTTCAGGAGCTCAGAGTCTAGCCAAGACATAGAATTGCCACAGAAAGTCTAAGTCAGGGCACAAAGCACTAAATCTTCCAGAAGGACTAGCTTTGTAGGAACGCAAAGGGGTGAGAAGGGGGGTGCAAAGGCATTTTCTTGTGAGCTAGTGGCTCTGAACTTTAGTATTAATAGGAATTACCTGCAGCTTCTTAAAACACAGCACTTTAAATAAAGTACACAAGTACTTTATTTAATAGATATCCATGATTTGAATGCAGGTGATCTGGGACTCTCAACTTACAAAACTTGCTCTAGACACTTATCACTGGACTCATTATTATTGTTAGATTAAGGCCCTGCCCTAATTATGTAAGGTTTTGTTGTTGTGTGGTGCTGGGGATTGAACTCAGGGGGGTATACCTCTGAGCTACACCCCCAGCCCTATTTTATTTTTTACTTTGAAACAGTGTTTTGCTAAGTTGCTGAGGGTCTCACTAAATTGCTGAGACTGGCCTTAAACCTGCAATCCCTCTGCCTCTGCCTCCCAAGTACTGAGATTAAAGGCACAAGGCATGTTGCCTGGCTTTATATGCAAATTTCATGGAGACTCAGTTTTCTTTCTTTGAGATCCCAATGTCTTCTGAATCTTCCACTCTTATTTCTTAGTAAAAAACATGAGATTTTATGGTCTCTGTTCCTTGAAGGACTCTGGGACTCCTTTGAGGATGAGTCTTACCTGTCTCTGTGTCTCCAGTGCTTGTGTCTATGGGCCAGGCGCCAAGTAGGAACTTAATATAATTTGTGTTGGATGAATGAATGCATGAATAATGTCTTACCCAGGACTCTGGCCAGGGGGATGCCCATGATGATGGTGACAACAAGAGCCATTTATAGAGTGGTTCCTGTCTACGAGCCTCTAGACTGGGTGCTTTAGAACTATTGCACACTGAAGCCAACCATGATGGCTCACACCTGTAATCCCAGTCACTCCAAAGGCTGCGGCAAGAGGATCACAAGTTCAAGGCCAGCCTGGGCAATTTAGGGAGAACCTGTCTCTAAATAAAAACCAATAAAGGTCATGGATATAAAAACCAAAAGGGGTCAGTGGTACTGGGTTCAATCTCCAGTACTGTAAGAAGGAGAAGGGTGGGGGGTTGACTTGCGTACTGAATGCCTACATCAAACCTGTAAGGTTGATAATATCAGACATACAGAGATTAGGTTGCTTAGGACCATACAGTTAGACATTGAGGGGGGATTGGGACCTAGGTTTAACACACACACACACACACACACACACACACACACACACACACACGCACACCAGCCTTTGTTCTTAACTAACATCCTGGGCTGGCACCAGTTACCCACCACCCAAGCCTAGGAGCTGAGGAGCAGGGTGAGCAAGGTTTTACTTTTCTGCTCCTTCCAGGGGCTGAGGCTGGCCAGGCTCCAAGCAGGCTTCCGGCAGAGGAGGACACTTGGCGAAGCCAGCAGCTACTCCCAACCACCTTTGTTCCTGGCCAAGCCCCACCTTGGCGAGTCGGAGAGGGGCAGGGAGGGTGGAATGGGAGATGGCCTCGATAGCAGCCCCGCACTCAAGATGCCATCGCGGGGAGGCAGCTGGCGGGGCTGCCTGGCCAGGTATTCGCAGCCGCTCGCCTTCCTCTCCCTTTCTCTCATCTCCTTTCACAAACTTCTCACATGTACTTGCCGCCTGCACATCTGCTGCGGGACTCGCCTGTCGGCCGCTGCCTGTCATTGTCTGCACGGGCTCTGAAGATCCGAGATGCCCAGAGGGACTCCGGAGCCAGAGACCAAGCACTCGCCATGCTTGATAGCCGGCTCAGCACGCGCCGGCGCCTGCCCCCCTCCCCGGCAGGTGCCTCCTCAGCCTCAGTCTCTGCTCTTGAGAAATGAGTGTGAATGAAGAAACCCAAAGGCAACATCATATTGAATGGATGGAAATTGCTGGAATTCCCCTTAAAAACAGGAACAAGACAAAGAAAAAAAATGAGTGTGAGCCAAGGGTCTCCCAGAGCACTTCCCAGACACATTCTTTCATGGAACACCTACTTTTTTTTTAGTTTATTGAGCACCTACTATGAGACAGCCACTATGACAGGATAGAAGAATTTAACTGTAAACAAGACAGACAGCCCCTCACCCCATCCCCTTAACTCCCAATCCCCCTGGAACTGATGCTTCAGCAAAAGGTGAGGAATAAAAAAGATAAATAAAAATAATCAACTGCTACGCGGAAAATAAACCAGCATGGTGGAATAGAAAATACTGGCAGAAAAGGAAGGTGTGAGCTTTGAGCCTAGGCCTGAGGGATAAAACAGAAGATCAAAAGAACAGCAAGTGCCACAGTGAGGTGGGGACAAGCTGGGGTGTTCAAGGACAAGCAAAGGGCTTGGGAGTCTAGAGTGGAGTGAGTAAGCTAGGTCCTGCTTGGGGGATTTATTCTGAGAAGAGTGGGGAGCCATGGAAAGGTGTTTTGTTTTGTTTTGTTTTTGTGGTCCTGGGGATTGAACCCAGGGGCATTCTACCTCCGAGCTACACCCTCAGCCCTTTTTTATTCTTTGTTTTCAAACAGGGTCTTGCTAGGTTGCTGAGAGTCTTGCTACATTGCTGAGGCTGTCCTTGAACCTGCAATCCTTCTGTCTCAGCCCCCATGTTCTGGGATTACAGGCATGCGCCCCCACGCCCACCCACGGAAAGGTTTTAAGCAGGACAGTGATGGGATCTGAGGTCGACTTTCAGAGATTCTTTTTCCTGGCTTTGCAGAAATTGGTGCCCAGGAGGTCCAGAGTAGAAAAGAGAGGTCTCCAGAATTTTCTGGATTCAGTCTACCGCTTCATGGGAAATTGGGGTACTTAGTTCAGATCTGAGGTGCCAGTGCCCAGGAGATACTAATAATTTCCTGTATTCAGTGGTTGGATTTTTGGCGCTGTCTCTTGCACCTGAAGGTCCCACTGTCTCCATATTTGAGCTCTAGACTTGAGCATATCTGTGTCTGCAGAGGCCTGGCCAGCACCGTGCTATCTGGACCCAGTGATCGTAGAGTCCTCTTCCTGGCAGATAAGGACTGGTTTTGCCTTCCTCTTCTCCAGTGCACAGGCATCTTAGAGTTCAAAATCATGAGGTCAGTCCTCTCATGGCCTAATTGGTTTCCATCTCTTCTACGGCCACAGAATTAGTCCATTTCTCCTAGCCAGCCAGCTTGGCTGTGAAGAGGCCACAGGTGTAGAATGGTGGACAGGCCACAGGAGGTCTGGATCTGTGGATACATGGCTAACGTGCTCTGTGGCCCGGGGCAAGTCACTCTGGGCCTCAGTTTCCTCATCACTTCCAGGGGGCTAGGGAGACAGGTTCCTTAGACCCTTGCAGTCTAGATATTTCAAAGTTCAAAGTATACGTTTCAGAAAGAGGATAGAGGCCAAATCTATCCTCATAGATAGAAACCAAGTCCCATGGTTGTGCAGGGTCCTCTGCGCCAGAGCTCTTCTGTCTCATGCACTCATCAAACACTCACCAAGCACCTCCTCTATGCCGGGCACGTGCGAAGCCTGGGGTTACAAGGAAGAACATTCGAGAAGCTCAGGGACTGCTGCTATCCAATTCAGCTTTCCCAGTAACTCCCTACAGTGGGCACTATCCTCTCACCCATTCTTTCTAGGTAAGTAAGCTGGAGTTCAGAGACATGAAGTGCCTTGTCTGCCAGTACACGGCTCACTGGGGAGCCTGCTCTGTGCTTCATGTCAATTAATCCTCGCTGTCCATGAGATAGAGACTGTTACTCCCTCTTTTTCACAGAGGGAAGAATTGAAGATCAAAAAAGTTAAATGTGTTCCCGGAAGTCACACAGGAATAGGTGATAGGGAAAGGATTTGAACCCCAGTCTGCTGACCCTGGACCACAGGCTCCCCCCCACCAGCGGCCTTCAGGAAAAGGGGGTGAAACTTCTTGTCCCTTGTTCGCTTTCCCTTAAGCCCTGGAATCAACAGAGAGAACCATTAACCACCACCCTAAATTTAAAAATAAAATAAAGAAGAAGAAAAAGAAGGGCCAAAAAGAAAAAGAAAGAGGGAGAATAACTGAAGGCTTTGCTCCCATCAGGGGGGGAATGGCATCTTGTCGCCTAGCTCCATGCCCTGATTTATGATAAAAAATTTAGAGGAAATCATTTATATTTTAAAGGATCTAAATAGCTGCATGAAAGTTTTATCTAAAGTGCCACTGTATTTATAGGCAGTTCTTCCATGCTGGAGGTAATTAATAGATGTATAAATCTCAGGGCTCCTGGCTCTCCTGCCCCCCTGGCTGGATGGTGGTGCGGGCCTTGGCACTTGGGGGCAATGGTGAAGATGTGGGGGACAGCACCATGAGATCCGAGATCGGCAGCACAGCTCACCACACACACACACACACACACACACACACACACACACACACACACACATGCACCCCTGTACTCCTGGGTTTGGAAAGCCTTTGCCAGGACTCCTAGATTCATTTACATTAGACTAGCACAAGCCAGGCTGCAGTTCCTGGCTGGCCAATTTGTAATTCCTTTCAAGAGTTCTTAAAAGAGTCTTGGAGACCTGAGCCCCTTTTCTCGAAGCCACTCAGCCAGCACCACGGCATTTGCCACTCCACTCTGGGAGATCCTATTAAATGAATCCCTGGGCTCCCTCACTCCCCCACCCCAATTTCAACCAGACCCCTGTTTCTCTCTCCCGTGCTCCCTGCTCAACATGCCTGGAGCTTGTTTTGGAAAGGGGAGCCAGTTGCAAGAGGCTGACAGCTCTCGGCTTACTTTAATCAGGGCTGTGAAATATTGATGGTTTTGGCTCTCTCTGTGGCCGCCACACCTTAGGAGAGGGGACAGAAGCCCAGGGATGAACAAGTTAAGGAAGGCCAGATGGTTTCCCTTCAGACATGCCACACAGACGGACTGAGGTGTCACTGCCCAAGATCATCAGGAGCCCTAAATAATTGATGGGTCTCTAACCTGAAAAAGAAAAAATGCACCAAATTGGAAATTACAGTAATGAGTCATTAACGGTTGAACCTTTGGAAACTGGAGGAGGATGCACTCACCTGGTGGGCCGAGGGTGGAGAGACTGGGGGACAAAGAGTAAGTACTTTGGCCACCTCCCTCCTTGGGTTTCTTCCAGTTGGCCAAATTGGGCAGCTTTTTGGGTTGGGAAGTGGGGCTTTTCCATCTAAACACACTCTTTTCTCTTTCTTGGGGGAGCAAGAGCAGGTGGTCCTTACTAAGGAGATACTATCCAGATCCCTTTTTTTATTTTTATTTTTATTTTTATTTTTATTTTTTTGCGGTATTGGGGATTGAACGCAGGGGCGTTCTACCTCTGCGCTACACCCCCGGCCCTATTTTTTTATACTTTATTTTGAAACCGGGTCTCACAAAGTTGCAGAGGGCCTCACTAGGTAGAGAGAGAGGGGGGAGACAGGGAGAGAGAGAGAGAGAGAGAGAGAGAGCTGAGGCTGGCCGTGAACCCGGATCCTCCAGTCTCCACCTCCCAAAGTACTGGGATTACAAGCGTGTGCCACCACTCCTGGCCCTTTTTTTATTTTTTATTTTTGGTAGTGGGGATTGGACCCAGGGGCGTTTGACCTCCGATCTATACCCTCAGTCCTTTTTTAATTTTTTATTTTGAAACAGGGTCTTCCTAAGTTGCTGAGGCTGACCTCAAACCTGGGATCCTCCTGTGTCAGCCTCCCAAATACTGAGATCACAGGCAAGTACCAACACACCTGGCTGCAGCTCCATTTTTAAAGTGCTTCCAGCTGGGCGTGGTGGCGCACGCTTGTAATCCCAGTACTTGGGAGGCTGAGACCAGAGGATCCGGGTTCGCGGCCAGCCTCAGCTACTTAGTGAGGCCCTCCGCAACTTCGTGAGGCCCGGTTTCAAAATAAAGATTAAAAAATAGGGCTGGGGATGTAGCTCAGAGGTAGAATGTCCCTGGGTTCAATCGCCGGTACCACTAAAAATAAAATAATAAAATAAAATAAAGTGCTTCCATTTCCCATCCTCACCAAAGAATGGGATTAAAAGAAATTTACACAGTGACTCTACTCCACTATTAAATTTGAGTCTGTGCTCTTCCTTCCTTCCTTCCTTCCTTCCTTCCTTCTTGTCCTATGGTCATCCACAATACTACTGAAGGAATTGCCAGCCTGGGTAATAGAGATATTTTCACCTAGCAAATTCATTTGAGGGGAGTTGCAGGGGAAGAATTCTCAGCGATGTTGCTGATGGTGATGGCGGAGACCTCACCTTCTAAAACCTATGTCTTCTGTCTGGTCTATGCCATTTAGGGTGAACTAGAATAAAAGATTTTGACATGGTTCGACCTTGCCATTGACTTATTTTAATACATGAACCCAGAAGGACTGACAGCAGCTGTCCCCTGATGTGTTAACTTTCTGTTGCTGTGACTAAAATACCTGACAAGAACAACTTAGAGGAGGAAAGGTTTATTTGGCTCACAGTTTCAGAGGTTCGGTCCATGATCAGCAGGTTCCAAGGCAGAGCTGTCACGGCAGCAGGGCGTGGCAGAGGATCCCATGGAAGGCAGGGGAAGCCAGGAAGACAGACCCCCAGGGCTCACTTCCTCCAGCACACCCCACCTGCCTACAGGACCACCCAGTGAACCCATTCAACTTATCAGCCCATCAGTGGATTAAACCACTCATGGAGCTAGAGCCCGGTTTCACCTCTGAACTTTGCTGCATTGCCAACATGCAAGCTGTTCCGGGACATTCTACATCCGGGCCATAATACCTTACAAGCAAAAGGCAGCACCATGAGCAAATACTGCCCCGTTCTTTTCCTCACCGTGTATATTTATCTAAAACTTATTCTATTTCTCAAGCATTTTTAAAAATCTAACAAACAGGAAAATGAAAGTGTGGCCCTGCCATTGGCTTTACCATGTGAGTTCTAGTAGATTATTAATATGGACAACCTAGAGGCTTTTCTCTACTGTTTTTTCAGACATTTGCGTATTTTTTTTTCCGTGTGGGAATGGCAGCTCACACATTTCTTCAGCTCCCCTGTCCTATTTCCTGAGCAGTGTAGTAACTTTGGCATGCACTTGTAACTGAGACTTTTTAATTTTTAAGTGGTATGTAGTAGTATATATACTTATGGGATACAATGTGACATTTCAATACATGCTTACAATGTATTATTAGATTACCTTAGACACATCATTTCTTTGTGTTGAGAACATTCGATATCTTCTCTACTAACTGTTTTGAAGTAGAAATTAATCGTTGTCAGCCATAACAACTGAATCTTTCAAAATTCAAAGCCAAGTCTGGTGGTAAATAGAAGGATCTAGAAATGACCGCCATATTCTAAAGGACTGTAAACCTCACAATATGGCAGCTGGGTACTCTGTTACAGTTCACATTTATAATCTCCTTTTTTCCCCCAAAGCACATTGCACATAGCCAGTTTCACTGCGGAAGGAAATTACTACATCATTTGCAAACAATAGATTACGTGGTCCTAATTGGAGAGACCATGATGACTACAGTGGGCGTGGCTATGGGGAAGACTGTGCAACTCAGGGACGCCACCTATGAGTTGACAAGACCTTTATGGGAGGAAGGAACTAACCAGACGCTAAGCTCTGGGTAGAATATTCTAGGCAGAGAGAACAGCGAGTGCTGCTCCCCAGGATAGGAATGGGTTTGCATGTTCAATGGCCTGGAAAAAGGCTGCTATGGTTGGAGACGAGGGGACAGCGAGGTGAGAAAGGGAGATGAATTTGGAGATTGAGTAGGACCTCAGGAGCCAGGGCAAGCAATACATGTTGTATTCCAAGTGCAGTGAAAAACTTTAAGCAAGAGAGTGATAAACATTTTGACAAGAGTCTCCCAAAAGAGCCGGGGGTGGTGGCGCACACCTGTAATTCCAGTACTCAGGAAGCTGAGACAGGAAGATCGCAGGTTTGAAGCCAGCATACTGTAACTGAGTAAGACCCTGTTTCATAATAATAAATAAATAAACAATAAAGTAAATAAATAAATAATAAAGTAAATAAATGGGGATGTAGCTCAGAGGTAGAACGCCCTTGAGTTCAATCCCCAGTACTATACACACACACACACACACATGCATACACACACACAAACATGCACACACACGCACACACACACATACACACACAAACACACACACACACCCACAAACACACACACACAAACACACACACACACATACATACACACAAACACACACATACACAATCACCCAAAAGGAAAAAACTCAAACTAGTGGCAGGCAGACCACAGAGACATTTTCCAGGAAAAATGGCACTCTTGGTGTTCCCTCTATCCAAACGCTCTTCCCCCACAGCCGCTCTTCCCCCACAGCTGTTTGGCTCCCTTTTGCATTACTTCAAGTGTCGGTTCACATGCCACCTCCTCAGTGAAGCCTTCCCTGACCACCTTATTTAAAATCGGAGCGCAGCCGGGTGTGGTGGCGCATGCCTGTAATTCCAGTACTTGGGAGGCTGAGACAGGAGGATCACAGGTTCGAAAGGACAGCCTCAGCTACTTAGAGAGACCCTGTTTCAAACTAAAAAATAAAATAGGGCTGGGGGTATAGCTCAGAGGTTGAATGCCCCTGTTCAATCCCCAGTACCACACAAAACAAACAAACAAATAAATAAATAATAAAATGCAGCGCTCTCCCCTCCCACACTCCCTATGCCTCCTGCTTTGTTTTTGTCTCCGCAGCACTTATCATCTTATATACCTTACGAGCACTTGTTATCATATATAATTTACGAGTACTCATCATCTTATATACCTTACAGCTCTATTTTACTTATTAGCCTAGTGTCTATTTTCCTACCACAACCTAGGCTCAATGAGAACAGGGGCCTGACTTTAGTCACTCTGTATACCTTCTGCCACAAATATTGCCCAGAGCTCAATAAATATGTACTGAATAATGAATTCACCTGAGTGAGCCGAGTTTTGATAACACATGATCTTCACATATGACGTGTCATGGTCCACGCCATTGCTGAGGCATCTATCTCCCCTCATTCAGGCCCCCGTGGCTGATGGAAGGTCGGACAGTTTTTGTGGTCTTAGAAGGTATCCAAGGTGAGTGACCACTGTGGACATCAACCTCGCCTCATGCCAAGATCCCCATCTTTCTGGACTGGCCCCATGACCTTCGTCCTCCTCAAACACACTAAGCCCATTCCCATCTCGGAACCTTTCCTTCATGTTCCTCTTCTAGAATTTTCTCTCTCCATTTCTTTACAAGGTTAAATCCTCTTTGTCACTCAAAGATGTCACCTCATCAGAAAGAACTTCCCTGACCCACCAATCAAAATTATTATTATTGCCAGGCATGGTGGCACACGCCTATAACCCCAGTACTTGGGAAGCTGAGACAGGAGGATCACAGGTTTGAAGACAGCCTCAGCAATGTAGTGAGACTCTCAGGAAAAACAAAAAATAGAAAGGACTGAGGTTGTAGCTCAGAGGCAGAATGCCTCTGGGTTCAGTCCCTAGCACCATACACAAAATTTATTATTATTATTATTATTATTATTGTACTGGAAATGAACCCGGGAGGTGTTCTACCTCCAGGCTACACCCCCAGCCCCTTTTTATTTATTTATTTATTTATTTATTTATTTATTTATTTATTTGCAGTACTGGGGATTGAACCCAGGGGCGTTCTACCTCCGCGCTACACTCCCGGCCCTATTTTTTATTCTTTATTTTGAAACCAGGTCTCACGAAGTTGCGGAGGGCCTCACTAAGTAGAGAGAGAGAGAGA
>PVJS01014585.1:0-40150 GCA_004027185.1 Glis glis | reverse complement strand
GAAAAAAAAAAAAAAAAAAAAAAAATGAAAAAGGCCTTTTCAATAAATGGTGCTGAGACAACTGGATATGGATGCCCTCCATGTCAGACCACACACAAAAACTAACCCAAAGTGTATCAAAGGCCTAAATGAATGAGATAAAACTATAGAACTCATAAAAGAAATATGCATGTAAGTCTTCATTACATTAGCTGATAGCTATAGACATAACACCAAAAGCGCAAGCGACAAAATAATGAACTAGACTTTATCAAAACTTCTGTGCTTCAAAGAATATCGTTAGAAAAGTAAAAAGACAATCTCTAGAATGAGAAAATTTTTTTCAAATTAATACATCTTGTACTTGGAATATATAAAAATTATTATAACTCGGTAATAAACAATAACCCAATTAAAAATAAGAAAAGGATATGAATAGATATTTCCCCAAATGGCCAATAAGCACACGAAAAGACTGCAAATACCACACGCCATCAAGGAAATGCAAACCAAAATTAAATGAGATAATACTTCACACGCACTAGGGTGACTAGAATTAAAAAGAGAGATAATAATAAGTGTTGACAAATATGTGAAGAAACTGGAACACTGATCTACTGTTGCTGGGAACCATGGGGAACTGCTGCTGTAATCACTTTGGAAAACCGTCTGGCAGTTCCTAAAAGATGAGACAGAATTACCATATGATGCAGCAATCCCATTCTTAGGTATATACCCAAGAAAAATCAAAGCACATGTCCACACAAAATCTGTACACAAATATCCACAGCAACAATAGTCATAATATCCAAACTATAGAAACAATCCAAAAGCATATCAACTGATACATGGATAAATGTGATATACCCTTATCATGAGATATTATTTGGCAAAGTATTTGATACATACTATAACACAGATAAATCCTGAAAACATTATAAAGTAAAAGAAATCAACCACAAAGGACCACATATTGGATGATACTATTTATATGAAATGTCCAGAACAGCCAAATCCACAGAGTCTGAAAGTAAACTGGTGGCTGCCTAGAGCTAAAGGAAATGAGAAGTGACTACCAATGGGTACAGAGTTTCTTTTTGGGGTGATGAGAGAGTAGCAGTAGTTGCACAATTTTGTAAACATACTAAAAACCACTTAATTGTATAAGTTAATTGAATAAATTGGATGGTATATGAATTACTTCTCAATAATCTGTCTTTAACAAAATCTACTTTACCTTGAAGGAGTTGGGTCATCTTGGCCAAGGCGTGACATAATATTTATTAGGGTATTAATTCCTAATTAAAAAAACAAATATACATGTAAATACCATTATACGTATTCATCATATGACATGTAGAAAGAATCTTTTCTCACTCCTAATTTGACTTTAAAAAGTTTAATGTCTGCATGTCTAAAAGTCTGACAAACAATTATTTAAATAACACATGACAGAAGTAAAATATTTTTCTAAAAACTCATCCACCTTTATTATAATGCTATGCCCAAGCCGGGCGTGGTGGTGCACGCTTGTAATCCCAGTACTTTGGGAGGCGGAGACCGGAGGATCCGGGTTCGCGGTCAGCCTCAGCTCTCTCTCTCTCTCTCTCTCTCTACCTATCTCTCTCTCTCTCTCTCTCTACTTAGTGAGGTCCTCTGCAACTTCGTGAGACCCGGTTTCAAAATGAAGTATAAAAAATAGGGCCAGGGGTGTAGCGCGGAGGTAGAACGCCCCTGGGTTCAATCCCTGGTACCCCAAATAAATAAATAAATAAATAAATAAATAAATAAATAAATAATGCTATACCCAAAGTGAATGTTATTAAGTATGGGTGACCAAGCACCAGAGAGCAGGAGGATTAAAGAGTCAGCCAGGGAACGCAGGGCCAAAATATGAAGAGCAGAATCTTAGAGTCATGCATACAAACCTTTTTTCCGCATGTGCATGTGATGAACTTTTCTGTCTCCATATTTGGGTTGCCGAATTCCACAGTTAGATAAAGAATTCCTGGCATGATCAGGATTCATTCCAAAATTTAAATGATGACTCGGATGAGTCATGGCCAACTAAAATTCCAATGAAATAAGTTCAGTCTTAAAAATTCAGCACAGAAGCACTATCTTTATATCATACCAAATAAAACCAGCAGGCTGTCTACGCAGTTGAATTTTAAACCCCGATCTTTCCATTTTATCTCTTCCAGAATCAGATTTCCAAAACTGTGGTGCAAGCCCTTTTCTGAAAACAAACCTAAAAATCCATGCCTTTCACAAAAGAATTAGAATACTCAGCACCCGCAAGAAGAGCCATAAAAAAAGAAATGCTGAAAGAAGTGCTCAGGATTGACAGGTAGATTTTAGCTTTAGCCTATTTCTATAGGGACAGCTTCAAATAAAAGAGTTTGAAAGCAGCAGAGGCAACCAGGAAAAAACAAAAAGAGAACCCTATGGACCATCTGTAACCTGCAAGATAAATTATTCCTATCTTGTTAGGTGAGTTCATAGGAGAGTAATTCTTACCTGTAACAGACAACGATCTTGGAAAGTATAGCCTATCAACTTGTCCAGATGCATTAGGCACTGGTGGTAGCGGATATGATGGGTCAAAACAGGAAGCATCATTGCATGCTACAAAGAAATACTTCAATATGTTCAACTTTATAAAACTGCTTCATTTATTTTACAACAAGTAAAAACATTTTTATATCCCAAATATCATCTTGCAAGTCCTAAACAGTTTACTGGCCGTGTGGCATCCTGGAGAATTGTCCACAAGGGGCAGTATACTGTAGTTGCTAAGGGTATACCTCTGGAACCAGAATGCCTGGGTCCAAACTCTGTTCTCCACTCGTTCACTGTGTGACCTGGGGCAAGTTATTTTACCTCTCTCTCTGTTTTCTCACCTGTAAAATCGGGATCATACAAAGTAGCTAAATCCAAGGAAAGTGAAAAGGATTAAAAGAGCAAATACAAAAATCTTAGAAAAAGGTCTGTCAGCCCTCATTCAAGTTGGAGTAGCTCTGGTTCCACCAGTGTTCAGCAGGACAGTCTCAATTGCCTCACATACATTTCTGTGCCTCCTTGCCTCTAATTATAAGGAAAAAGATTAGGACTCATTATTTTTTAGTGTCATTTTTTGAGAATCAAGGGAAAATGACTCTCCCTAGAAAAGTGCTCATATATACATAAACATGCAAAAGTTATATGCAATCTTAATGTGTTCACAAACCCCTACACCTCATCCTCCAGGTGAAGAATGTCTCAACCAGAAGATTTCCAAAAGCTGCTCTAGGCCGGGCGTGGTGGCGCACGCTTGTAATCCCAGTACTTTGGGAGGCGGAGACCGGAGGATCCGGGTTCGCGGCCAGCCTCAGCTCTCGCTCTGTCTCTGTCTCTCTGTCTCTGTCTCTGTCTCTCTCTCTCTCTCTTTCCTTAGTGAGGCCCTCCGCAACCTCGTTTCAAAATAAAGACCCGGTTTCAAAATAAAGCATAAAAAATAGGGCCAGGGGCGTAGCGCGGAGGTAGAACGCCTCTGCGTTCAATCCCCAGTACCGCAAAAAAAAAAAAAAAAAAAAAGCTGCTCTAGGTTTAACATTTAATGATCTAGTATTCCAAAGACAACTTTTATAAAACCCTCACATATAGTCAAGGCACCTGAGGACATGGAAATTACATTTTTGCTTCAATCGTTTTTCATTTGTCTGTAGATTCCTTATTGGGAGATAATTTCATGAAAGGCATATCTTTGTCTTTTCTTTAATAATGTTTCCCCAGAACTCAAGAGAATGAAGGAATCATTCTTATTCATTAGGACCTGGAGGATGGGCACAGCCCAGAGAATGATTGACATATGCTTTGTATCATCTCAGTCTTTGAAATATTTTAAGCTGGCATTGTTTAAAAATACACAGAAATGGATTTGCCTGAAACTATAGAAATCAGTCCCCTGTATTATTAACTTATAAAAAAAAGACTAGTTCTATCACATAGGATCTCTAATCAATGGAAAGTCTTTCTTGCCAATTCAATTAAATAAATACCTCTATGCACGAGGCCTTACAATATCTGAGAAAGATAAAAAAGGTGAAAACACTGTTTTTGCATCAAGGGCTCCATAAAGATACACCATTATGATGTGAATTACTGGCACTTTATCCACTTTGTTTTTATAAGTACTATATTAAAAAAATAATAATATAAACAAAAAGTATGCTTATTTTTTTACTGCCTCCTAAGAAAGGAATTGTTAACTGTCAGGGAAGTAAATCTCACTTTAGAAGTCATTGATTATTAAAACAAACAAACAAACAAACAAAACTTATTAACTTTAAGCCCAAATTTGTCTCCTTTGGTCTACCCTTTTGATTCTAGTTCTACCCTAGAAACAAGCAAAACACATTTCATGGCACGACCTCCCCATCTTCTCGTAGCTAACCCAAGCCTTATTTCCTTTAACTTGGTCATGTGAAACAGCTTTGTGTCTCTTCGCCACTTCCTCTAAATTTGCTCCAAATAGAGCTAGTTTCTCTTTCCAAATGGGTCTGTTGCTTGTGTGTACCAAGGAAAGGTGTGTATGACCCATGACCACCTTGATCCCAGACAATCAAGTCTTAATGTCACCTACAAGACTGTTACAATCTCTAGCTCAGTTTTAAAAATTACTAATTTTTGCAATGTAGAAATATGATCACTGAACATCTTTACTTTCCCCCCACCCTAATTCATGGCAACTATTTTGCCTTGAAAAAACTCCTGTGGAAGATTGTAAGAAAATGGCAATGGGTAGTTTTTAAATCTCCTCAAACTCTCCTGTAAAAATAGAGCAACTAGACTAACAAAACCAAAACCTCTGAATGATGTCAATGTAAAAAATGGGAGCCCCATAAACCATAAAAAGAGTGGGTGAGAACAAAGAGCTAGGGTTGTCTCAGAGTGAGAGAAAAGAAAGGGAGAGTAATAAGGCTTTTGGTGGCCCTGAGAATGGGAGAACCCCCAAATCAACAGCTATAGTCAATGAAAATGCAACTCAAACTAGAGAGGGCTGTGCACACTCTCATTCAGTAGGTGAGCACAAGAAGACAGTCTAACAGTGTTGGAGAAGCCTGGGCCCTTTAAACACTCAAAGCTCAAAACTAAAGCTTCTTTCCAGGGTGAAGCCCTACCATGAAGAGAAAGTGCTGGTAGTAAAAGGCAATTAGCAGGAAAGTGATGATAATGCTCAAAGGAAAGAGAAGGTTTAAATAAAGGGAAATGTCAGCATGAGGGAGGAGCTCCAGAACCATGAAAAGCTACCCTGGCTTACACCTCCTTTCTAAAGGGAAATATTTCACCTATCTTAATTAATTTATTTCACTTAAAGAGCAACCAAAAAGAATTATAATTAAGTCCCATCCAAGGATTTTACATGAAAAAAAGAGAGAGAGAGAAAACAGAGTAATATCCTTGTTGCTAATAAAAACATACCAGAAGGATGTGCCAATAAAACAGCAGAAGCTTTAACCTAATATATCAAAACAAGCTTACACTGTTGGTGGGATTGTAAATTAGCACAACCACTATGGAAATCTGTATGGAGGTTCCTCAAAAAATTAGAAATGGAAACATCATATGACCCAGCAGTACCACTCCTTGGTATCTTTCCAAAAAACAAGTTAGAATACTATAGTGATACATGCGTAACCATGTTTATAGCAACACAATTTACAATAGCCAAATTATGGAACCAACCTAGGTGTCCATCAAGAGATAAATGGATAAAGAAAATGTGGTATATACACACAATTGAGTTTTACTCAGCTATTAAGAAGAACAAAATTACGTACTATAAGAAAATGGATGGAACTAGAGAATATTATGCTATGTGAGATCAGCCAGTTTCGGAAAATCAAGGGTTGTGTGATTTCTCTCATACGTGGGAGCTAGAGAGAAACAAAAGGAAACAAAGGGATTTCATGACAATAAGGAGGAAGACCAGTAGAAGAGTGGAAGGGGATAGAGGGGAGGAGAAGGGAAAAGGAGGCTCAAGAAAGGAAACGGATCAAATAATACTATACCCATATACGACAACAACCTTATTAGCATGTACAGGAAGGGAGAAGGGGGTAGTGGGATGGGGTAAGGAAGGGACCACACCAAAGAGGTGTTGTGTGCATATAAAAACGTATCACTGTGAATTTCACTATGATGTATAATCATATTGCACCAATAAAATTTAAAAAATTAAATAGAAGTTTAAAAGAAATTAAGAATAAGAGCCATAAATGAAAACTACAAATAAATATTACATAAATTCAGAAATGAGATAATTCAAAGAAAGACTTGAAAAGAAATGACAAAACTCCAAGAATACAGCCAAAACAAAGAATACAAAAACAAATACAATCAATACGGCCCTTGAGAAATAAAAGATGGAAAAGAGAAAACTTTTAGGAAATAAAATATCTAAAAGAAATAAAGGATTCAAGAGCAAATGATACAGAAGATAGGCAAAGAAGACATAAGATGCATATGAATCTTGAAAATAAAAATAAAATATACAGTTCAAGAAAGCTCTCTTAAGATAAAAGACAACTTGAAAGGGTACACAGCATAGCTGAAAAAATTAACTGAAAAGAGTTAAAAATATTTTAGTAAGCCTATTGGTTTTAAAAGGAATAAAAAATATGGGAGGAAGCACTCAAAGGACCAAAAGTCACTCATAAAACTCACTGTTATCATACTTTTGATGATAATGTTTTAGGTCAGAAAACAATAACATACTTAATATTAAAGAAAGAAAAGAAAATGTGACCCACAAATTTTATACCCAACCAAACTGACTTTTAAATATAAAGACCACAAACAGTAACATTCAGAAACTCAAGGGCCATTGTTTCCATGATCCTTCCTTGAAGAATAAGCTTCAGAAAAGTGTAAAAGAAAAAAAAAAAAAGCAGGGACAGGGATAGACATTGGCATATGACCTTCAAACCTATTTTACCTGTACATAATAAGTCAATATTATAAGAAATGATTAGATATTCTAACATAGATTAGTAGAACCACCAGAAAATGAGGAAAGAGTAAGAAGAGCATAAATAATAATAGGATGAAGTTGTTGTACACCTCATAAAAATTAACCAATAGTAAATAAAAATAAAAATAAAAAAAGAGAAGGAGAGAAAGAAAAACCAACCTGCAGTAAAAAGGTATTACATCAAATCAGGTGCTGAATGAGAGGAAGCCGACAGTGGCTATTTTCAATAAAAGATAGTAATATACACACACATAGAAGTAAGCAAATGAAAAATTTAATTACATTAAAAAGGTGATAGTGTATAAAGGTAATCATTAGAGAAAAATGTAAGCCTTACTCATAGTGACCACATAACATAAAACAGTTTGACAGAGAATCCAAATCACCTCTCAGAGGTCAACCCCACAATCTAACTTAGAAAACACTTCCTTTAAATTGTTGTCCCAAATATCTTGATCCCTAGAGATGTTTCTTTCCCTTGGTTTAGCCATTCTTTGATAAATCACTGAGCAAGAGTATCAGTTAGTCTGACAATGAATGGCAGCCTTGTACCCCATTCTAGTAGTCACTCCTGAAAGATACCACATCCATCACTTAGTCCAAATACAGCTCTCTGTCCACTCCAGTCAAACACTTCACCACAAGGCAGCTCCTCTTGTCCAGCCCAGCGGCAGCAATCCAGGCACCTGGGACTCATTTTTCTCCTCAAGGAGTCAGTGTCTCCAGTTGGGCATGAGTCTCATACTCACTATAGGACCATAATAGAGCAGTTCTTTGTTCCTCATGAAGTAGATTACTGATTTCCACCCAACTTCAGGTAAGAACCCTATTATCCTTTTTTTTGTGTGTGTGGTACTGAGCATTGAACCTAGGGCGATACTACTAGCCCTTTTTATTTTATTTTGAGGCAGGGACTCTAAGCTGCTCAGGGTGGCCTCAAACGTGTGATACTCCTGCCTCGGCCTCCCAAGTAGCTGGCATTACTGGCGTGCACCACGTGTCCAGCCATAAACCCTATTCTTAAAGTACTGATTTTAGTGGCATGTTCCTTTTCTTCCTCTTCTGAGTCAGCATGATGCGTTTTTGGCCTCAGATACAGGTTTTGATTTCTTGTTTTTCTTCCATGTTACTCAGAATTCAATAGCAAACAGCAACACAGAAAATTCTTCAATAGTTTCTCTCCAAATACAGTGGCAAGCCTGCATTTGGTTCACATATAATCACAGGTTACAACACTGCCCCTCAGTTTTCTTTCCTCTTAACATTGGCTGGGGTGCCAGGTGGAATTTTCTAACCTCCTAACAACCCTTGATAACTTGTCTGGTTGGAGAAAATGTACTCTAAGGGAGATGTTGGTACTTAAATCACTCTGCATTGGATTTATCACAACAATTTTATCTCCTGCAGCAGCCAGATAGCACTGCAAGGGTTTTGCCAGCAACCTACCAGCAATTATTACTAATAAACAGGAAGTTCTATACTGATGAACTACAAAACCAGCGAGGTTGGGGGGCAAGGATTTTAGAGAAGCATTCAGTCTTTTTTCCCTTAAAACTAAGTATGAGCCTATCTATTCATAGACTTCAGGGTTATTCAAAGTATTCAGTATGTAAATTCATTTAACAGCTCTTTTCCAGTCAATCAGATCCTTATTCTTCATTCTCCAAACTACTAAATGGCTTTATTTTGAATGTTTTAAACTGCATTATTATATGCCATCTGCCATCTTATTTGAGGTACACATACCAAAAGAAAACATTTATTCTAGGATAAGAAGTGAAATATAGTTGTAAGCTACAAGCCAATATTACTGCAAACAACAACAAAACCACTATCTGTGTCTCTCTTTAAAAGTTAAAAATTTTCTTAAATATTATTAAAATCATTATATCAAAATCATTAAGGACAAAGTAAGCAATTAAAACTGTTAACATGTATGATTGGTGAGTAGTCACTCATGTACTGGACTATACATGAAGGAGGTTAAGAGTCTGCCCTATCTTAGAAATAAAACAGAAAACACCCTACAAAATAAATTCAGAGAGCTTTAGTTATTAATACTACATAGTAGGAAGTTTTATCTAATTTCTTTATAGAAAAACTATTATTTACCTAAGGAATTCTAAGGAAAAAATTCAACCAAAATGTATGGCTAACCTCAGTAATTTAGAGGCAACTGTTCTTAGGGAGCTTTGTGCAACAGACATGTAAAATACATGCTTTTTTTTTTACTGAACCATAGTCAAATTCTTTAGAACTATATAGTCTATATAATTTTTGCCCTCACCATTCATGTTATTGCAATTATTAGTAATGCAGCATCCTTGTTGAAACCTGTTGCTTAAAGCTGCATTTAGTTCACGGTTGGTGGTTGTTGTGGTTGTTAATTGCTGACCCACAACAGTCCTGTTTTTGGTGTTATTAGAGCTATATATGTCATAACAGGCGCATAGTATTTTATATATTGTATGCAATGTATACTATTCAGTACTGTGGTTGCTGCTGTTTACTTTACCCTTGTCTGTGAGGTACTGGGAATCCAGTGTGATACCACATGTTCTTGGGGTAGATGTTCTGCTGCTGAACAGCCCCAACTCAGATAAGAGATATTGCACTCTGGTACACTAATCAGCATCAAAAAAACTAGCAGGGAAACTATACTACAAAAAGAGGTCCAAATGAAAGAACCTTGAAAACATGAGAAAAGAGGCCAACAAGACAACAATGAATACAACTCCACAACAATGGAATTTACTGATGTAGAGGTACAGAAAATACCAGGAGATGAATTCAGATTTTTGATTATTAAAATGATCAAAGAGCTAAGAAATGAAATCAAAGCGAGTATACAGAAGATGAATAAAGAAAGTGAAACTCTGAGAAAGAACCAAATAGAAATCCTGAATAAAATGAAAGATACAATAAATATGGACCACATGAAAAACAGTCTCAGGCTTAGAAGACATTATATCTAAACTTGAACACTCAGTCAATAATTACGAAAAGACAGTAAGAGATCATGATCAATATTCAAGAAATCTGGGAAAACATCAAGAGACCAAACCTAAGGATAACTGAAATTGAGGAAGATCTGGAGGTACAAACCAAGGGCATGAATAACCTCCTCAGAGAAATAGTATCAGAGAACTTTCCAAACTTGGAAAAATGAGATGGAAATTCATCTCTCATTCATGGAGACATTCAGAACCCCAACAGAAAAAATCAAAAAAGAACCTTTCCATGCCACATCATAATCAAATGACTAACTTAGAAGTCAAAAATTGCAACTAAAAAGAGAAGCAGAGCATGATGGGTCATGCCTGTAATCCCAGTACTTGGGAAACTGAGACAGGAGGATCGCAGATTTGAAGCCAGCCCCAGCAATTTAGCAAGGTCCCTCAGCAACTTAATGACACCTTGCTTAAAATAAAAAATAAAAAATAAAACAGGGCTGGGAGTGTAGCTCAGAGGTAGAATGCCATTGGGTTCAATCCCCAGTACCAAAGAGAAATTTGTTTTTTTAAAGTATCAAAAGAAAAAGGCAAGGTCACACTCAGAGGTAATGAATACGAATTACTCCAGATTTCTCAACCCAAACTCTAAAAGCAAGAGAGCTTGACATAATGTATTCCAAGCCCTGAAAGAAAACAATTTCCAACCAAGATTGCTATATCCAGCAAAATTATTTTTAAAAATCAAGAGAAATAAAAATCTTCCAATATCTGCAGAAACTGAAGAAGTCATGACTAAGCCAGTTCTACAGAAAACACTTAAAGAAATAACAAACAAAGAAAAAATGAAAAATAAATTTCTGAGCCAGAGAAGGGACGAATTCCATTAGAAGAACAACTAAGTAAAGGAGAACAAAAACTGAATCAAACAGAAGATATAATTCCAAATGACAGAAAATGAATACCTCTCTATAGCAACACTGAATGCAAATGTTCTAAACTCCCAAATAAAAAGTCATAGAGTGGCAAAGCGGATTAAAAATCTGTTATGGTCTGGATATAGAATGTCCCCTGGAAGAGGTCCTGTATTGATGTTCAGAGATGAGGGTTCTAGTCTCATTAGTGGATAAATCTGTCGATGGATTGATGGATTTGTTGGGTGGTGACACAGGCAAGTAGGATGTGGCTGGAGGAGGTAGGTCATTGGGGCGTGGCCTTTGGGACTGTATGTAAGTCCACAGGCCCTCACTCTCTGCTTCCCACCACCATGTCCTGAGCTCTGCAGACGTGGCCCGGCCTACTACGGACTAAAACTTTGGAAACCTCTAGAACTATGAACAAATAAATCCTTCCTCTAAATTGCGGTTGTCAGGTATTTTGGATCACAGCAGTGAGAATGCTGACTGAAACAAAATCAAAATCCAGCTAAATATTGTTTACAAGAAACTCATCTTATAGGCAAAGATATTCACAGGCTAAAGGTGAAAGGATGGGAAATGATATTCCATGCAAATGGAGACCAAAAGCAAGCAGGAATAGTTACTCTCGTATCTGACAAAGTAGCTTTCAACCAGAAACTTAGAAGAGACAAGGATGGTCTTTTTTAACTAATAAAGGGAATAATCCAACAAGAAGATATAATGATAGTAAACATTTATGCCCCAAATATTGGAACAACCACTTACATAAACAAACACTACTTGATATTAAGAATCAGATAGACCCCAATACAATAATACTGGGAGACTTCAACATACCTCTGTCAGCATTAGATAGATCATCCAGACAAAAAATTAGTAGACTCTTGAGACCTAAATAATACTATAAATCAAATGGACCTAACAGACATTTACAGAATATTTTACCCAACAAAAGCTGAATTCAGTTTTCTCAGATGCTCATAGAACTCTCTCCAAAACACACCATATTTTAGGACACAAAGCAAGTACTAGAGAATCCAAAATATCTGATATAATACCTTGTATCTTTTCAGATCATAATGAGCTGAAATTAGAAATCAACAACGAGAAAATCCAGAGGAATGACATCAATACACGGAAATTAAACAATACCCTTTGAATCAGGACTGGATCATAGAAGAAATAAGGGAAGAAATTTAAAAATTCCTGGAATCAAATTAAAATGAAGACACAATTTACCAAAACCTCTGGGACACTATGAAGGCAGTTTTAATAGGAAAGATTACAGCAATGAGTGCTCACATGAAAAAAAATCAGAAATATTCCAAATATATAACCTAGTAATGCATCTCAAGGCCCTAGAAAAACAGAACAAACTAACTCCAAAGCCAGTAGAAGGCACTAACATAAGAGGAATTGAAGGTTCCAAGGACTGGCAGTCAAGGAGTAATGAATTTAACAGTTTTGACCATGGAACCTAAGGTTTGCACAATCATGTTGTTTATTCTACATCTATAAAAAGAATTACCACCTTAAAACCATTCTGGAATAAAATTCAGTTTTATCTATTCTAGACAAAAAGTCAATTTAGTTAATCTTTTTTAGAAGTTTTTTTTTTTTTTGCGATACCGGGGGTTGAACGCAGGGGCGTTCTACCTCCGCGCTACACCCCCGGCCCTATTTTTTATGCTTTATTTTTGAAACCGGGTCTCACAAAGTTGTGGAGGGCCTCACTAGGTAGAGAAAGAGAGAGAGAGAGAGAGAGAGAGAGAGAGAGAGAGGGGGGAGAGAGGAGAGAAAGAGAGAGAAAGAAAGAGAGAGAGAGAGAGAGAGCGCACGCGCGCACATGCGCGCTGAGGTTGGCAGCGAACCCTGATCCTCTGGTCTCCACCTCCCAAAGTACTGGGATTACAAGCGTGCGCCACCACGCCCGGCTTTAGAAGTTTTTTTTTTTTAAAATACTGGGGATTGAACCCAGGACCTCCCACATGCAAGCAAGCACTGTACCACAGAAGTACATACCCAGCTCTTAGTTCAGGTATCTGGTTTTCTCATTTTCATATGCAAACATTTATTATTTTTACAAACCAAAAAGCAATTCCTTCTGTACAAAAGAACTCATAGGCAGCAATTTAATTCTTTTTTGTTTTTTTTGCAGTACTGGGGATTGAACCCAGGGGCATTCTACCTCCGAGCTACACCCCCAGCCCTATTTTTTATTCTTTTATTTTGAAACAGGGTCTCGCTAAGTTGCAGAGGGCCTCACTAAGTAGCTGAGGCTGGTCGTGAACCCGGATCCTCTGGTCTCAGCCTCCCAAGTACTGGGATTACAAGTGTGCGCCACCACACCCGGCTAGCAATTTAATTCTTACTGTCTCATTTATATGTGAAGATAATCTTACTTAAATCTTAAAAAGACACCCACCAGGAGAAAGAGAGAATGGAAACATGGCTTCTACTAAGTGGCAGTTCTCTTTGGAAGAGTGAGTTCTACAGAGGGGAAATTATTATTAGATCATAAAGTATTTACCTTTATAGGGGTTTAATCAGGTTCACTAGTTAGTCAAGGAGACTGAGTCCTTTTGCCTACCAACCTTGAGACTGAACACAGAGAAAGAAACAAGATAATCTAGTCCTCACACTGTTCTAACCTAGCCGGGGAGCCAGAGTAAGTCACCTGTGATAATGCTGAAAAATACAAAACTACATTGTGACAGATCACTTAGTACTCCTATTTGTTTTATCAAAAGGAAGGAAAAAAGGATTGAATGCTTAAAAAAAATAGTGTATTCAGGGGAACAAAGTTGGCTAAAGGACTGATACAGGGCACTCCCTCCACACCATCACCCATCAGTTATTAGGACTCCACAAGGGTTTTGTTTGGGAAAAAAAGAAATACTTAGAAGTTATCCAAAAATAAGAGTTTAAAAATATCCACTAAACTAGAAGGACTCTAAGGTCTCTTTCAATTCTTAATAAGCCAATTTTATGACTTGGTTATTGTTGCAATGCTGGGGATCAAACCCAGGGCCTTGCACGCATTAAGTAAGTGCTCTATCACTGAGCCACACCCCCTAAAATTCTTAAAATTAAAATAATCAACTCTAACTTATCACTGAGATCATATTTTGAGCAAATTGTCTACCGTTCTGCTCACTGTTCTTGTGATATCATCTTGTAATGACATTATGTTTGGATTTGGAGAAACATTAACAAACAGAAAAACTGGGTGATAGAACTTCAAGGGGTCCTGAGAAAAGAATCAAAGCAAGTAAAATATTCACATCTCAAAGCATGGATAGCAAAAACAACTGGCAAAATAACTGAGGAAATAATGAATATAGCTGGCTACGACTGCAGATGATTATTCTCAAAGTATTTAGCAATACTGCCATCAATAGCAGTTCATCTTAATAGAAAAATAGTTAGCTTTGAATATCACTTAGTAAATGAATTGTGTAGCAATACTTTTAATTATTGGATTAAACTTCACTGTTCAATGTAATAATTAAATGTCAACATTGATTTTTTTTTCAAATTCATTATGATGAAATGAATACCTAAGAATAAGTTGCCTGAACGTATTACAACACACACTACCATCAAAACGGAGGCCTGAAAGCACTTTTCCAAAATGCTGAACAAAGCAAATTGCATTACCTACCCTAGTTTGTGTACTCATTTCCTTTCCTATAATTCTCGTGGAGTGCAACCAATAACAATCACAACACAAGAATCAAGTGAAAAGCCAAAGAATATACTGGTTTGGAGGCTATCTAATCTGGCATAAACTACCCATAAGAAAAACAAAAATACTTACTAATGAGTCAGTTATATGTGGCTGAAATATTTCTCTATTGAGTTCACCAAAGGAAAAAATATGATCATTTAGCTCAAATATGAAATGTATACTGATTCTGTTCATTAATGCCTTCAGTTCTCAGTAATATAGTCATTGGTCCAAAAGTTTGTACACTACAGAGGCCTGCCTGTATGGCTGCTAGATTATCTCTTCTGTATAAGTTCCTATATGTGTTTTACAAATAGGTGCGTTTGAAGGTAGATTTGTCTTCATCCAAAGTAGTAGAGGCTAAATTTACCAGTACGACATAGGCTCCTCCAACCACACCCATACCACACAGATACACACCCAAAACAGACAACAGCAAGAAAACTCAAACAACAGAAAACAGTCTATACTCCTGTTCCATTCAGCCTCAGGGCAGTGTGTTCCAGAGAAACTTTGAATTAGAGAAATCTCAGTGCCAATGCCTTTTAAAGAAAGCGAGATATGGGCATAATTGTGTTCTCAGAAGTGTCATCACCTGACAGACATCAGAACGAATGCCAGTTTTCCAGAATCCTTGGCTACTTAGCTCCACTGTTACTTCTCGCCTCATTGTATTCTTCTGTCGTATTTTTTGGAGTGCTTCCTGGAAAAGAACTCATTATGATGAGTAACTTGACAGTTGTAAAGCAATATTAAGTCAAACATCAAGCATTAGAAAATAAGTTGAATTCATTCAATATTATCCTGATATTCAGGTACTCAAACCTCTTTGTGCAAAGTTACAATATTTTATTTGAAAGGAGGGCCAGGATGTGTGAAGCCTTGCATATAAGACAACCGTTATGGTAACCCCATAAGGAAAAGTTAAACCAAATCTACCAATCTATATGCCTTTTCACTGATAAAAGAAACAAAATGTGTTTGAGATCTGAAATCAGCATGTAAAAATTATATTCATATCAAGCCTTATGTTAAGCATTTCCATCTAAGAAAGACAATCAATTAATCTGCAATACATAAAATTCTAAAACTTTCATTCTAATTTGCAAATCCCTTACACACCCTTGCTACAAGGATACATCTTATAAAAAAGATGATGATCCAAAACTGCACCTGTGAGACACAATCAGAAATTAACTCATCCCCTTCACCAATCTTCAAATAATTAATTATAAAAAACAATTTTATATTTGTATCCAAGCAATTCAATAAAAATATCAGAGGAATTCATAATAACTACAGGAACCACCAGAACCTCCACCAGTGATTAAGTTCCTACTACAGGTCAAGGACCACAGGAGGGATATTAAATGCAGCATTTCAGAAGTCCACACAACCATTTTTCAGTCAGCCTCTCAGCCTTAGTTCCCTCCTTTAAAAAAGGGACTGGCTCCAGTCACAGGAAGTGACAATGCTGGAATTCAAATGCTTCTCTAAGCTCCCAAGCCTTGCTCTTTGCGCTATCACAGCAGAACAAAACCTCGCTGAGACAAAAATCTATATTGATATTGAATCCATTTATTCTGAAATTTTAACGTAAAACATAAATCTTGGAATACAGGGGTAACACTATTCACTAGTAAAGAAATATGGAATGTGAGATATAAAATCTTACTAAACAAGTTCACCCTGTTAAACTGACAAGAGTTATAAAGACCTTTTACAACATTATGACCAAGAAATCTGAGTAAGATCCAGTGTTGTATAATGTGCACTATAACTAGAGATGAAAAGCTGACTTAGCAAAATTTAAGCTATCCTATTTCTAGGAAAGATATATTTGATGGGCTGGGGGTGTAGCTCAGTGGTAGAGCACTTGTCTAGCTTACACAAGGACCTGGGTTTAATCCCCAGCACCGCATAAAAAAAAAAGATTAAAGGTAGTAATACAATTAAGAAACTGGCCTTTTTAGAGGTTAAAAAAAATCCTCCTCTCTTGTCTACTAAAAGGTTTTTTTTAAAAAAAAAAGGAATCAGTATACTAATATGGGGAGGGGAATGAAGTCTGATTTTTTTTAAGTATTTTTCCAACTTATTCTAGAAGTGTAGCAACAATCTTGAAATAAATGTGATATACATCATCATTAATCACCACGCAACAGGGTTCAACACCAACCTCCCTCTGTGCCAGCTTCTGTTTGTCAGTTTGTTTGACTTTGGGACTGTTTGCTAGGAGGTGGCGAAGTTTCACATAACTCTTCCACAGTTTCTGATACCTAAGGAAAAGGACAGACAGTCATCTTAGACAAAGGGAAGGCAAATCTAAAGTGAAATAAAACGAATTATTTTAATAGGCCTGCTCAATCATAAATTATATTCCTCTGAATATCCTTAATGGCAGCAAACCTTCATTCTAAGGAAGGATATGGACAGGATGGCCAAGAGTCATCTGGAACCTGGTAATTAAGTAGATTATTGCTTACTTGGGTTGAAAATGAGGTGTGACTATAAGGATGAATCTCTGGAAAGAATTCCAAAGAAGACACACAAAAATACTTTAGCCAATGGAAATGTCTCCCTTCTCATTGTTACCTCTTTGCAAGTGTAAGATTTTATCTAAATATAAAATATTTCTTTTGTTGAAAGAAAACCCCTCTTTAAAAGGGATAGCCAGTTGAAGAGTATTAGAACAGAAAACCCCATTTTGTGCTGACACCCAAACCCATAGTTGTATCCATTTTTCCACCGGAGAGGGGAAAAGACAAATGGTGTATACCAATTTGCATTTACCATAACAAAAATAAGCATATTTGTTGTAGCTAAATATGTGATAGCCTGGATGAATCTAGAGGATGCTGTTAGAGCGTCTTGGCAAGGAAGAGAAGATGCAGTCTTTCATCAATTCACAGTCCTGCCATCTGAGAGTCGACCAGAGCCTAATCACATTCTACTAACATTTTTCTGACAAGAAGGGATTTGCAAAAGATTTTCTGTCATATTGAAACTGCTCCTTTCTTGGCCTGAGCTGGGTCTCTCCTTTTTTGATAACTTTTTTTTTAAGAGAATGGAGGAAAGAAAGAAGTACTTACAGTGCCTGGTTCACTGCTTCATACTTTTATCCAAAGGGGGGAAAAAAAGAACAAAACCCTTTAGCCTCTTCTAATATATGTCAGCCAGAACTGTATTTATGAATTGAAAATCTCCCATACCCTTTCTCCCATTATGAATCCTTTTTTAAAAAAATTAAGGAAATTGTTTTTTAACAAGGTAGGAAACTCAAACACTTAAGAAGAATATAATGGTATTATGTCTATTCCCACACATCCTCCTCTTCTCCCAGAAAAATACTAACATGCCAGTTGGAAAAACCCAAATGTGCAAAGTAACACTGATACTAGGAGTAGGATATCATGGCTCCTACTTCCTACAACACTGGACTGTGCATGGAATCTTGAGCATGTATTAAGATGCCCCCAAAAATAGAACTGTGCATAAATTCAGCAGTGCTAAGAACCAGTGTGGTGCTACTTTCCTCTAGAACACTGAGAAAATAAAAAATAATAATGACAATAATTAGTACAATGACGAATAAAGGAAAAGCTCCTTAATGTATAAAACTATACAGTACTCACACTGACCAAAATTGCAAAGGATAATCTACTGAATGATAATTTCTTGCAGTCAAATAGAGAAAATCATTTTGGAGGAGCTACCAAAACCTGTTTCATTTGGTAACCTAAATTTGGAAACACGGCTCATTTTAGTTCTTTATTTTTAAAAAGGAAAATGTCTGCTACAGGGTATTCCTCTGCTAATCCAGCTGTTAGTAGAAGGTGAAAGTGGCTAAGACAAACACTGAGAAATATCTTACTGTGGGTCTCCTGCATAACTCAACTGTGCAGGGCGTATCCCAAAGTGGACGATAATCGGAAAAGTAATCACATCAGGGTTGAACTGCTCACGATCCAGTTGATCAATGCGGACAGAGCTTGGTTTCTAGAGAAAAAAAATCAAAGCCATTTATTCCCATAAGAAGTCTTGAAGTATTGACTTTAACCTAAGTAGGGAAGGAATTAATCGGATTTTTTTTCTAGGAAAGCCTTGTCCCCAAAGGGAAAATGTCATTTAAAATCCTTTAATCATAGCAGCTATACTATATAAAAACTATAATGTCATCCCTGCAAATGAGTCTATGCCATTTGGCATAATGAACAATGATTTTATCCTTTTATATAATCCACATAGAAACCTTTAAAAATTAAACTTTTAAAAGGACATCAAGTCAGATATAACTTTTCCTTATCCTCTCCAAGGTACAGGGGAAGGATTCCACATCACAAGGAAGAGATGTGCAGGCTTTTTCTGCTTTAATTTCATATTTCAAATGAACAGCTTAGGATGCAGACAGATGCCTCTATTTAAAAAATTTCCCCCATTAATTCTCAATGCACCTTGTATATTCCTTTCATTCTATACCTTTAAATTAGAAGATATGGTGATACCAAAGTCAAATAGTTAAGCTTCTTTTATGTCTGTGTAGAACATTTTTGTATTTTAACAATGAGCCTCATATGTTTTTTTTCCTTCGTGTCTAATAAGGAAAGAAGTGAATGGCTGGTTCCTTCTAGACCATTTGTAAAATGTCTTTCATCCTGAAAGCTTAAATTTGTGAAAAGATGGTAAAGATCATGAAGAATATGTCTCAGCAACCTCCTTGTTTATAATCAATTCTCAAGCAGTCCCCAATTAGTGATGCAATGGGTACTAGCAGATTGTGGGGTCCTTTGGCTCTGGTGCTCCAGAGGCTATGGCTGAAGAATTGATGCACACAGGGGCCAATAAGCCTGATTCTGTCCCACAACAATGCTCAACAACTAGACTGGTTGGTGGCCTGCTTTGTGTTGGACAGAGGGATTTCAATGCTAAAATCAGGCAAACTCCCAGCAACTGGGACAAGATGGTCACCTACCTACAACTGTAGCCCCAGTCAGTCATCTTACAAATACTAGGTGACAAAGAGGACAGATCTGTGTAAATTCATCCACATTGTTACAAAACAACTCAAATTTAAGGGGTGTGCTTTTTTTTGCGGTACCAGGGATGAACCCAGGGGCATTCTACCTCCGAGCTACAACGCCTCCAGCTCTATTTTTTATTCTTTATTTTGAAACAGGGTCTCACTAAGTTGCGGGAGGCCTCACTAAGTAGCTGAGGAAGGCCGCGAACCTGTGATCCTCCGGTCTCAGCCTCCCAGGTACTGGGATTACAAGCGTGCGCCACCACACCCGGCTAAGGGGTGCTTTTTTTATTATTATTCTGGAGATTGAATCCAAGGGCATTCTACTTCTAGCCACACCCTCAGCTCTATTTTTTATTTTGAAACAGGGTCTCACTAAGTTGCTGAGGTTGGCCTCAAACCTGCGATCTTTCTGTTGCCACCTCCCAAGTACTAGGATTACAGGCATGCACCACCATGCCTGGATCAAAGTTAAGTTAAAAAAAATATATATAAATGTTACTTAAATAATAATCAACTTAATAATCAAAATTTCACTAGTATCTTGAAAAGCTGGCCTTTGCTCTCAAAATTAAGAAATAGAAAAGATTTTCTTCACAAGTAACCTGACATAAACTTATTTAAATGCTCATTAACAGTAGAAACATGTTATTTAGGTCTAAGAATTGTTTCGTTATTTTGTGCATCAAAGTGACAGGCTACATTTTTAAAAAGGAACTGTGCCACTGAAGAATACTATTGAATTATTTATGTTTCTGTGACTTGAAACACCATGTTATGGTATTAATAAAGTAAACAGTGACTTAAAATATAGTAGCCAGGGGCAGTGGTATATTCCTATAGTCATAGCTACTCAGGAGGCTGAGGGAGGAAGATCGCTTGTACCCAGGAGTTTTAAGGCTAGCCTTGGCAGCACAGAAGAGACCTCATCTCAAAAAATTTTTGTTTTATCTATTTAAATATCTAAATAATGGGGGTGGGGTAGGGAAATGAAATACGCTCTAGACTTTGATTTTCAACATCGTACCATCTCTAATAAGAACAACAACAAAAAAATATCACTAATGATCAAAGTATTCCCTGGTAGAGGAGGCACAGTGCTTAGGGAGGAAGATTAATCCTTTTAAGTTATGCAGCAATAAAGTACTTAATGTGACTATAATGGCTTGGAAAATTTAATAAATTTCCCAATATTCTTGTCACTGGGCAGTCTTTCATAGCAAGTACTGCAGAGGATGAAACACAGTCATGTCTATGACCTAGGAGTAACTTTATACTTCTCAGGAGGATGCAATGGAAGGATGTTTCCATAATACTAAACTCTCTTTATATAAATACTAAAAAGAATTAACGTCAACATGTTCTAAGCCTAACACCCAAACTTACCTTTCCTAATTTATTTCTGATTATTTTCTAATATAAAACACCATGCTACTTCATCCTGACTAGTCTGGTTTCCTCACTGCCTTCAAAACTGACCTTGCCCCATCTCAAAATGCACATTAATTGTGCCAATAATCAATACACTTTCTTGATTTCTCAAAGCCTTCACTGTGGTGTTCACAAAGCGTCTCTGGCCCAGTGACTTCTGGGCCACTGGCTCAACACTGATCACAGCCTCCTTTCGCTACGTGTGCCTTGGGTCTCACCCGGGCAAGCATCATATATGACGTGTAGCTTCACCAGCACTGGCTCACGCCGTGGTTCCTCGGCAGATTGGCTGAATGATGATGGGAAATGCCACTGTGCCACTGACTCAAAAACAAGCAACAGGTGATGAGAAGCACCTGGGGGTCTTTTTAAATGGCAAATTCCTAGGCCCCATGTTCTGGAGTATATGGGGTAGGGCCAGTCGGGGCATCCTTAATTTTTTTTTATAAGCTCTCCAACTGATTCTAGGATTTCAGGAAAACTCAACTATGCCATGGAAGGAAGGCCAGGGTGATTGTGCTCCCAAAGTGTCCACTAGAGAACAACCAAGACAAAACTCTAGGTCTCCCACCACCATCACCCCACCCTCGGACCCACTTCCAAACTAACATATATAGAAACGTGCAACTGTTTAAAGAGAAATAAGTTTTGTAGTCTTAATCACATAGTGCTACTATGTATTTCTTTTAAAATTACTTTAATAATTATTTCTGTGGCCCCACAAGAGAACAGCAAAAATTGTATGATTTTTAATTCTAGACAAGTTTTATGCTTAAATATATTTTTTTTAATTTTTTTTTTTTTTTTTGCGGTACCGGGGATTGAACGCAGGGGCGTTCTACCTCCGCGCTACGCCCCCGGCCCTATTTTTATTTTATGCTTTATTTTTTAAACCGGGTCTCACGAAGTTGCGGAGGGCCTCACTAGGTAGAGAGAGAGAGAGAGAGAGAGAGAGAGAGAGAGAGAGAGAGAGAAATCGTGCGCGCGCGCGCATATGCGCTGAAGTTGGCCGCGAACCCGGATCCTCCGGTCTCCGCCTCCCAAAGTACTGGGATTACAAGCATGCGCCACCACGCCCGGCAGCTTAAATATATTTTTATTAAACAAGTTCACTTTCTGGATTTGTTTAAAATCATCACTACAGCTGGAATGTTTTATTTGCAAAGGGCAACATTTTGTTTATGAAGGTGTTATTGTCATGCAATAAATAGTAGATCCAGAATTTATATTTTATGAATCAAGCTATTAGACAATTGGCAGCTATATTAAAAGAAAAAGTTTTGTTTAAATAGCTTATTCTGAGCCTGGCATAGTGGCGCACACCTGTAATCCCAGTACTTGGGAGGCTGAGACAGGAGGATTGCAGGTTCGAAGCCAGCCTCAGCAGCTTAGTGAGGCCCTTGGCAACTTACCAAGACCCTGTTTCTGAATGGAAAAAAAAAATACGGTTGGGGGTGTAGATCGGAGGTGGAAGTTCAATCCCCAGCACCACCCACACAAAAAAATGATAAATAAATATCTTTTTCTGTTTCTTTATATGGATATATATTAATTATTCATTCATGCAAAATTTTAGCCTGATTAAGATGCTAATATATAATTGTTTTATGAAACAATAAAATATTATAGAGAAATAATTAGCTAATACCATATAAAGAAAATGCTATGCTTTATATGAGAACTAGTTTTCTTTTAATTCTTACTTTTAATCTTTATATATCTACTTCAAAAATTAACATTAGAATCTACTTTTTTTTTTTGTGGTACCGGGGATTGAACGCAGGGGCGTTCTACCTCCACGCTACACCCCCGGCCCTATTTTTTATACTTTATTTTTGAAACCGGGTCTCACAAAGTTGCGGAGGGCCTCACTATGTAGAGAGAGAGAAAGAGAGAGACAGGGAGGGAGAGAGAGAGAGAGAGAGCTGAGGCTGGCCGCGAACCCGGATCCTCCGGTCTCTGCCTCCCAAAGTACTGGGATTACAAGCGTGCACCACCACGCCTGGCTAGAATCTACTTTTTAAATCAAAATTTCAAGAAGCAAACAAAAGTAATGGTAAATATTTGTAATAGTTATGGCAAAGGATCAATTAAAAAAGGACAAATACCATAAAAGAAAAGCAGACCAAGGATATTAGTAGGTAATTATGAATAGCCAATAAACATTTAATAAATCAATTTTCACTAGAAACAAAATTGCGTTAAGTATATTTTTTCTTATCAATTGGTAACATTCTTTTTCTTTAGTATCCTCAGTGTGAATATATTCCAGGTCTCTCATATTTTCCAGATCAGAGTACAAATTTCACAACCTTTCTAAAAGGCAATTTGCAACATTTATCAAAAAAACCTTAAAAATGAGTATATCTTCAGGCAGAAGAAACTTATTAATCTGGTGAACTGATTACTAAATATTGCAGTATTTTTCTGATTTACTAAGTATTTAAAGGGAAAATTATTCAAAGGACAGAAGCAGTAAGTACTGAAGGATTTTAAAATGTGCTATTGCTGTTTTTGTGCAATGTCCAAACCTGGAAAAGGTGATTCAGTCTTGAATGTGTAAACACCAGAACGTACCGTCCCGGGGTTGGTAACGATCATGCCTTTGCATTCTTCTGCGTACTTCTGCCACTCGAGCTCCTCCCACTGAAGCATATTGGCAATCTCCTCCTCGGGCACCAGGGCTTTGCTACACCGTAGGAGGTAGAGAAGAATCTGGTGCATGGACAACACTTCCTTGCCTCCATCTTGGGTGGGAGTAGAGAGAGGGGGGAAAAGTAAGGCTACCGAATTAACAGCAAATTGTCAGCTGAATAAGGAAAAGCAAGACAATGGGGGGGGCACAGATAAAAAGGCAATTTAAAATTTACATTGTTTAGCCAGGTGCCAAATAATACAAAAGCTATTTGTTTCATTGATGAACAGTGTTCATAAACCATCTCATTTACCAAAATGGCAACAATGACATTATAAATCACAAAAAGCTCCATTTGTGAGGTATGAATATAAAAAAGGTGCCTGTCTAAATAAATTTAAAGCCACCTAGCATAATGAACCATAGTTTATAATATACAGAACCATGTTGTGTCTTAAATATTTTATCATTCTTTCTAGAGTAACAGATGAAAGCTCTTTAGAAGTGATGTTGCTGTCTTAAGGAAATTCCAAGCTTTTATGAGATATTTATGGATGTTTTCAATAAGCCATTGTTGTATTATGGTCTAATTTTTTGGTGCTAATGTGCTGCACCTGCCGTGATGAATAGAGCTAAAGAGCCTGTACTAATATCATTGAAGATCATTATGGAGTTAGTACATGGAAATAATACCAAGTGTTCTGAGCCTTACAGAAGCATATATCACCAAGTACAGAGGATAAAAACAACAAAGGACGTAATTAAAGTACCTTAGAAAAAGACAATTATCTGGTATTTGATGAACCAAAGACATGCATCTAAAGTGAGCATTAATGTGGGGGTTCACAGGCTTCTGCCTGCTCCTTAGGTTTAGCATTTGACCAACACGGGCAACCTACCCGGCACCACTTTTCTTTGCCTACTTCCACCCAAAGAAAGGATGAGAACCCTGGAGATAGAGGACAATTACTACCACACCATCATGAGCTATGTTATAAGCAGTAGTACACAGCCAAACACTTTATGGAGAAACAAGAGTAGTAGGGACAAAAGATGGTGGGGATAGGATAGCACAAAAGACTGTCCTAGTTGGGTCAGAGGAATTAATGTAGAAAACACAGGGTATAAATGATTTCAATACAAGCTACTGTGGGCTAAGAACTTGGACAGGCCAACATACTTGGGAGAAAAAAGATCAAAATTCCTTTAAGCTGTGTTTCTGTACTCAAGATGCTGCTTTGGAACTCAACCACATTGCTGTTCTACAGACACTATATAGATAGGCATACATGCATGCATTTATTCATTCAAATCCACATTTGTTCAACATTTACTGAGCAACTATCTTGTAGTAGGCACTATTCTAGGCCCCAGGAACACAGCAGTAATCCAAATAACCAAAGACCCTGCTCTTCCAAAGCTCATATTCCAGTGGAGAGGAAGAGACAATTAAAAACAACTATATAAGAGGTCAGGTTGAGATGAATGCTATGAAGAACAATCAGTTTGGGCAAAAAAAATACAGCTGTATTTTATCTTTTCTTTTTTGGCATTACTGGGGATTGAACCCAGGGGCTTTCTACCTCCAAGCTATACCCCCAGTCCTATTTTTTATTCTTTATTTTGAAATAGGGTCTCACTAAGTTGCAGAGAGCCTCACAAGTTGCTGAGGATGGCCACAAACCTGCGATCCTCCTGTCCAGCCTCCCAAGTACTAGGGTTACAAGCGTGCGCCACCACGTCCAGCTTACAGCTGTATTTTAAAGGAAGGTCAGTGAAGGTATCTTTGAAGAGGTGTCATGTGAGCAAGCAAAACTTGAAAGAAGCAAGAGCCCACCATGAAGCTACCTGGGTAGAGTGTCTCGGCGAGAAGAAACAGCAAAAGCCCAGACTGCGAAGCGGCCAGTGTGGTTGGTGTGAAGTGAGCAGGGCAGTGGGGAGGGGCAGCACGGAAGTCAGATTTTGCAAAGCCTTACAGAGCTCGCTAAGAGCTTGAGATTTTATTCTGCAAAAGGAGTATGGTTTTTACCATTATGTGCCAGGTGCTGTGAATGGTCCCACGTTGCAATCATGATCCTCCCCCAAAAGAAAAAAATCTACAAACTGTAGGCCCTCAAAAAAGTACATAAGAGCCTGGCATGGTGGCGCACGCTTGTAATCCCAGTACTTGGGAGGCTGAGACTGGAGGATCCGGGTTCGTGGCCAGTCTCAGCTACTTAGTGAGGCCCTCCGCAACTTAGTGAGACCCTGTTTCAAAATAAAGAATAAAAAATAGGGCTGGGGGTATGGCTCAGAGGTAGAATGCCCCTGGGTTCAATCCCCAGTACCGCAAAAAAGGGTACATAAGCTAATAATTATTAATTACAACAGTTCTTAGAAGAATCTTTGCAGATAACATTCTGAAAATAAAGTTCTCTTAATCAATGACAATGGGCCTCTAAAAAATAAATTGTCCAAGAAGTGACAAAACCACAAAATACAATCAAACCACAGGAAAACATGTTGTTCTATTTATTTATTCATATTATTGTTCATAGCAGTGAACTTTTTGAAGCCTCAGTACGAAGCATCAGCCTTAAATTCAAAATCACTGATCAGCAAACTCCATGGTGTTTCAGATTGAAAGTTTGTGTCTCTTCAAAATTCATGTTAAAATGCATGCCCTCAATGGGATGGCATTAAAAGGCAGGGCTTTAAGTGATTAGGAAAGCCAGGTGTGGTGGCGCATGCCTGTAATCCCAGTACTTGGCTGCTAAAACAGGAGGATCGCAGGTTCAAGGCCAGCCTCGGCAACTTAGCAAGACCTTCAACAACTTAGCAAGACTGGTTCAAAGTAAAAAGAGGTAGCCGGGCATGGTGGCGCACTCCTGTAACCCCAGTACTTTGGAGGCTGAGACAGGAGGATGGTAGGTTTGCAGCCAGCCTCAGCAACTTAGCAAGACCCTCTGCAACTTAGTGAGACTCTGTTTCAAAAATAAAAGAAAAAGGCTAAGGTTCTGGGACTGGAACTGTGACAACTGGGGGTATAACCTGGAGCCCCTGGGTTCAATCCCCAGTACCAAAAACAGAAGAGGAAGAGGAAATTAGATCAGGTGTGTAGAGCCATCCTAAATGGGATCTGTACCCTTAAAAGAGGAGATGAAAAAGAGCTTACATTCTTTCTCTGCTCTCCATCATCTGAGGGTACAATGAGGAGATCGCTGTCTGTAAACCTCCAGGGAGCCAGCCCTCACTACTACCTGACCCTGTTCTCACACCAATCTCGAACTTCCAGCCTCCCAAACTGTGAGAAACAAATGTTTATTGCTTAAGACATTCAATCCATAGTACTTTTGTTCTAGTAAGACAAACTAAGACACTCAGCTGAGGGCATATTTCTCTGAGTCAGGCTCAAGATCCATTCAATCCACCTGCATGTGATGTGTGCTCTTCAATCAATGACCCCTGCCCCCACTTTGCTAAGGAGCACGGAGAAGCCACAATGCCTGTCTTTCGGTCTGAGTTCATGATAATCTCTAATTTTCCAAGGGGCCTGAGATGGGCACGCAGACAAGAGAAATTCTAAAGCCAGAACATGTGGTTGTACCCTGCCCATGCATAAACACAGAACAGCAAGAATGAAGGAAACTGGACAGCCTTAAACAGAACTGTCACACTAACTAGACTCACCAGGAACGAAGCAGAGATCAACAGGATTTGGCATGTAATCTCTAAAATGTGGTGGGATTATTTAAGAGTACTGGGGACTGAAGGGATACACTGTTAGTCGAAGATACTATGAGGCAGAGTAAAATGTTGTTTTCCTGTAAGGATTTAAAGAAAGATCCATATTTTATGGGGGTAGGGACATAGTGGTAGGAGCATATACACACAGATCTAGGTATACAAATAGCACCAGTCTCCCCACAAGCAGTTATGGCTGGCTGGCTCCGTTGCACTTCAGGTAAAAATGCAATGGACTAGGGCATTGGATTTAAAGAGAAAAGACTAGAAGAGCCACTGGGAGAGGGAATACTTAAGCCTATCAACCAATGGTCTCTTAAAGGCTCCGACTCTGGGCTAAATGAATGGTGTAGGAACTGCTCAATTGAAGAGAGGAATATCTGCAAGATAAAAGAAATGAGGCCACTAAAAGCTTATAAGGTGCCAACTACCTAGTTTCCAGTTTGGATGCAAAGCTGCTGATGAGGGAGGAGTGAGTTTTAAGCAGCATAGACACTAGACATAATTAAACAAAGAAAATATGCACACCAGGTGCAATTTGGTAATGCTGAAGGAGAAACTCTAAACCCACACTAAACTCTGCTATATATTTTACACAGCAGCTAAACCATAAAAAGGTGGTTATTTACCACTGTGAAAAAGGAGAAACTAAGGACAGACAATGTGATGTGAAAGGTTTATCAAAGCAGAGGGATTGAGACTCTGCTCCATGTTGGGTACTGGGGTTCAATCTTCATGGAAACATAAGAGGAGGGAGAGACAATGTGAGAGTCCTGCAACAGCCCACGGGGCACGGGCTGTATCCCTCACACCAGCCTGGTAACAAAAGATACCCATAAATATTTGTGGACTGACTTTCAGAGTCAGATAAATAACATGGCTACTTGCTCTCAGACTACCATGAATTTACTAATGTTAATGAATCGGCTCTTTGGGTTTGTCTGCTTCGCTACATGTTTATGTTGGGGATTTATGGAACTATGTCACCGCAGGCTAGGAAGTAATTTTTATCTCGTTGGCTGGGATAAATAGGACATGATATAAATGAGAAATTAGAGCGGGTAAGCTAAGGTTAGCAGGAATTCTGCCAGCTCTGGGACTGGAACTGTGACAACGGCTCATTATTCGGGAAGAACTGGAGTTTGTGTTTCAGGGAATGAATCTGGACAGTCATTAATGAACTGACAGACTTTATAAACTGCTTCTTAGAGACTCAATTCTCTCGGTTTATATTGCTTAATTATTTATATGGTTATCCAGGAGAGGGGGCAATTTGTTAGGGAATTTGTGTTAAGTACATGGCTGCTTAAACAGTATTTATCAACTGTATAACACCCAATTTTAAGAAATATAAAAATATCTCCCCCTTTTCCTACACTGAGGATAACTGTATGATTTCATTACTACATTTTCTGTATATTACTACCAAGATGACGTGATATAATCTTATTTTCTAAAATATGAATTAATAGGTATTTTCTAAATTTTCCAAATATAAAGTTATAGTAAGACACTATGTCAATTGATGTTTTTTCAAACAACACTTGCCTCCATAGAAACTCTGAAATTCTCTTTCACTGTTCTGGCCCCTGCCAGCCATACCTGGGAACTACTGCTCCAGATGGGGCAATTTCTGAACGTCAATTTGCAAAATTGACTCAGGATTTTCAATGCTTCGCTACAGTGATTATACAAGCAACGAATAGGCTTTCCCCTATTTGCAATCTTACCATCTTGAATTATGCCCTGCCCCAGCCAATTACAGTCCACAAAAAACCTTAAACTGGATCTAGTTCCTATCAGCTGTTTTGCAACCAAAGGGATGAATGGGATAGGATAGAAACAAACATTTGAGAAGATTCTTAAGATCTCAATAAACTGTTTGCTCTATTCTAAGGCTTCTGGCAAACTGGCCTACATTGAATAATCCCTGGCTTAAACTATCAAGCTTAACTTTATAAATTTGCATAAAGCAACTGAGACAGCTGCCTTCAAAATGGGCAAATTGAGGAACCAGAGAAAAATCATGATGGTTGTTAAAACTTGAACATTCAATGAGATACTATAATAAACTAATATAAATTAGAAGCAAATGAGCATGAGAAGACCATGAAATACTTGGAATATCTGAAAGGATACTCATTCCCACAGAAGCTCAAGAAACACGCCAATAATAAAATGGCATTACTTTTGCTTATCGGATGAATAAAACTATAAAGACTATTAATATCCAGCATTGGCAGGTGATAGAAAAAGGGTGCTTTTTATAAAAACTATTAGTCAGGACTACAAATTGTTATCCTTTCTAAAATCTGGCCAGCTTTCCAGATTTAAAATGCACATACTATCTTAACAAGTAATCTTGCTTCTAGAACTCTACCTTTGAGAAATACTCACAAATGCAACAGGATAGATGCAGAAGACTATACCTGAGTATCTACATGGAATAAGGAAGAAAGACCTTCAAAATGTTCATCACTAGAGGAATTATCTAAAAAATTAATGACCATCAATAACATGGAATGCTATGTAGGTTATAAAGAGTGAGGCAAAGTATTTACACAGAGAATGTCTAAAGTATTTGAGTAAAAAGGCAAGCTGTGAAACACGTTTAGTGTTGACCCACTAGAAGAAAAAAGCATTAATTCTCCTTACATAAGGTTGAAACAAATACAAATTAAACTATTATTTAGCCAGATGTGGTGGCATGTACCTATAATCCCAGTACTTGGGAGGCTGAGACAGGAGGGCCACACAAGTTTGAGGACAGCCTCAGCAACATAGACAGACTCTCAGCAACCTAGTGAGACCTTGTTTCCAAACAAAACAAAAGGGCTGGAGGTATACCTCAGAAATGGAATGCCCTACTCTTTTTCATATGTGCAGAAGGAAGTATATATATGTATATGTGTACAATCTACAGAGAAGTTACAGGCAATATATATTTCTGACAAAGGACTCATATACACTATAAGTTTTTTAAAATCTACAAATCAATGAAAAAAAGGTAAACATTATTCAATAGAAAAATGAGCAAAAGATCTGAATAGGCACTTTAAAAAGATAATACCCAAATAACTAATAAATATGTAAAATAGTGCAGCATTTCATTAGTCAGTAGAGGAAGACAAAAAAAAACATAATGTGGTACTTCTGAATATTCATCGGAATAACTAAATTGAAAAAGAAAGGACTAGTGATGTAGCTCTATGGTAGTGTGTGCTTAGCATGAACGAGGCCTTATGTCAATCCCTAACAACACACCAAAAAAGGAAAGAAAGAAAAATGCTAAGTGTTAGAAAGCATGTAAAATAACATGAACTGCTGGTAGGAAGGTGAATGGTACAATCATTTTGAAAAACTGTTTGAAAGTAACTTATAAAGCTTATTATCAAAACACCTAGAATTTGTACTCCTTGGTATATACTCAATAGAAGAGCATATATGTACAGTGTATACACACACACACACACACACACACACACACACTCTCTCTCTCTCTCTCTCTTTCTCTCTCTCTCTCTCTCTATATATATATATATATTGAAAGACATGTACAGGTCTTCAATGAACACATACACTATATAATATACATATATAAATATGTTATAAATCTAAAAGCACCCAAATGCTCATTAATTATATAGGTTTATTTTAACTTAGTTATACCATACAAAACTAAATAACAATGAGAATAAGTCAACTGTAGTTAACTGCAACAATGACTATCTCTAAAAAGGCATTAGACAAAAGACACAAACAAAACAATGTATTTTCTAGATTTTATAGTTCAAAAATGGGTAAAAACTAATGGCGTATCAAGTCAAAATAATGGTTTCCATCAACAGTCTGGGCAGTGACTGGGTTTGGAGGGGCTTCTTGGATGCTGATAATCTTGATCTGGGTGCTGAGTACATGATCACATTCACTTTATAAAAATTCACTGAATCCTAGACTTATGTCCACTTTTCAGTATTTATGTTATAGTTTGATCAAAGGATTTAAAAAATGAGAGACAATACCAAAGAGTGAGTAGCACATTCATCAATAACCAAAACGTAAATATTTAAATAAGGCACTATTATGACTGATTAAATAAAGTCAGTATACAAGCATATATGGAGTCCCTGATGTATGCCAAAAATTACATTAGCATTGGTGATACAAGAAACCGACAATATTTACTCTTCGGCCTCATAGAGCTCATTGCTAAAATTTTTAAAAGGGAAGAAAAAATCAAAAAAGGAAAGGAGGGAAGGAGGGTGGATGGACCTAAAATGTTAAACGGAGAGTAATAATGCATTTTTTCATGGCAGCATAAACTGATGTGATTCTTCTGACAAGAAATTTGGCACTATATATCACAATCTTTGAAAACATCCATCTGCTCAATGAATTATTAAAAACAGGATGCAAATAATATACCAGTAGAATGACAACTATGTGAAAAATCTTTTGCATAGAAAAAAATGAAAATTTATGTTTTGCCCCCAACCCCACCTGCCCAGTGCAGAGAATTGACCCAAGGCCTTGCACATACTAGGTAAGTACTCTACCACTGAGCTACATCCTAACCAAAAATGTGTTTCTTTTTTTTTTTTTCCTGGTACTGGGGATTGAACCCAGGGGCATTCTAACTCCAAGCTCCACCCCCAGCCCTTTTTATTTTTTATTTTGAAAACAGGGTTTCACTAAGTTGCTAAGGCTGGCCTCGAACTTGTGATACTCCTGTCTCACCCTCTCAAGTAGTGGGAGTACTGGGATTATAGACAGATGCCACCATGCCTGGTTTACTTCACTCTTTTTAAAAAGATCTTTAATAAAGTTTCTTTTTTTTTTCCTGTGTTGGGGATTGAACCCAGGCCTCAGCCACGCTAGGCAAGAGCTCTACAACTAAGCTACACCCCCAGCCCTAATGAAGTCATATTGTGAAAAACAAATCAACCATAATTTGCCACCCAGTATTAAAATGCATTTTACATATTAGGTTATTTTTGTATCCTTCAGTCTTTTAAATACGTATTTTTAAAGGGAAGTCTAATGAAAAAGTAAATCCTATTTAAAAAATCAATAGACCTCTTCCTTTATGTTAACTTAAATGTTGTCCCTACATAGTTATAAAAATATTTTGTGCATTGAAATCCCATAAAGTGAATATCTAACACAGGATTTTTCTGTAAGATGGTTTTAAAGCTGCCCACTTTCTTTTAGAGATTTGTTTGGTCATAAAATGCCTAGAGGCAGAGAGATACAAAAAAGAAAGGCTTTTCAACAAACTCACTCTAACACAATTTTCTAATAAGTTTATTGCTAAACCTCCATTATGAAATCAAAGATGCATTCACTGGAAAAGAAAAAAAGGACATCTCGGTGAAATGAAACCAGATGCAAAAAGAAGAAAAGCTTTTCAATACATCTTCTAAACAAAGTAAACAATAACAACAATATTAAAAATACAAAATATGAGTAATGTTATCCTAAAATAAAAACAATCCACTCTGACTGTCCAGACTGAGCAAAGAGCATCCTTTCCTCAAACTCTCGAGGGAAATGTAAACTAGACTGTGTAGACAAGTAACAAAAGCAACTAAAAGGGAACCAGAGAGGTATAAGAGAAAAGGAAAGCCCGGAAGAAAGACAAAGAGCTCAGCCATCACGTTAGAGAGGAGACCAGCACTGAGACATGGCATCCGCATTGTTCTTTGGGAGGCTGGCTTTGGCATCTGAAGCTACAGTGAGCTGGGACAGGGTGAGGGGGGTCTGGCATTGAGGAAAAGTGTGGCTGTGAATGGACCAAGAGCACTTGTGGAAGCCATTCTGACAGGCTCCAAGGAGGTTCTGATGCATGGCGAATGCCAAGCCTCTTGCCCCCAGGAGCACAAGAGGCACAAGGAGGAAAGCATGAATGTAGGACTGAATTCCAAAGCTGTTGATTTGGAGAACTGGTCAGAAAGGGTACATGAAGAAAAACTCCCCAGCCAAGATTGTAGATCACACATTGATAGCAGCAGCTATATATTTTCCCTCCAGTGCCACTGAGTAGTTTACATAGGAGAAGAAAAGGCAAAGAGTTGGACTGAGGATATTTACATGGATAGTGATGGTGGCACAAGGCACTGAGGCAGCTTGAGTGGGCAGATCCCAGTCAGAGCTCAGGACTTAGCTGAGAAAGCAAAGAAAGGTGGTTGTGCACAAGAAGAGGGAAGAGTCAAGCAGAAGCAAGGGGGTAAGGGTATGAGGGGCTGGAAGTGTAGGCAGATGTCACCAGCAAGTGAGATAATAGAGTTGGATTCCAGGGAAAATTTCATTTAGGGTGGTGGTCCAAGTTTTTCCCTGGGGATTAGGTAGACAAGATGTAACAATCATTATAATAGAAATCAAAATAACTATACAGCTCAGGGTAGAATGGCGAGTGAAGTTCACTGGCTGGTAGTAGAACTTTACTGAAAGGAAACTGTAAGCCAGATTTCACAGCACTTGACAAAGCAGGTAACTAAGAACTCACAGAGAAAGGAGTGGGAATAGCGAGGAAGAAACTTCAAAGAAAAGATTTTACAGACAAAAATGTATCTCAAAGATTTCATTAAAAATTCAACCATTTTTTTAAAAACACTAAAGATACTGCCATATCTTATAGCTAAAGATTTTTGGAAGAAATTAGAAAATAGTTGAAATATTACTTAAAAATTAAGTCATGTATTTACTTGCATATTTGAATTTCATAGAGAATAAGTTATTACATCTTTTTTCACCATAAAATTAAAAGCATATGTCAAAGAAATAGAAAATAACACCTAGGATCCTACTATCTTATAACTATTAGTGTAATGATTTTTAGCATAGTCATCATATTACATACAAATTTTATACTAATTGTTTACCAATTCATAATATGGATTTTTAAGCCACGTGCATTTTTCTGTTATTTTAACACTTGCATATTTTATCATGTAGATTTTGAGAAGTAATAAATCAGTCCTTCCATTGCTTATCTCATTTGGGGCTGCAATAAATTATGCAAGGGTATAAATTAGCGTGTAAAATTTTACATTTCCACGTGTGCCCTGAGCTGTAGGAAAGTTGTCCCTAAAGATTGAAAGGAGAATGGCAGGCTTATTTTCAGATGCACTATCTCACCAGGTCACTGACAAGTCAAAAGATTTACCTGGAAGAAATCTTACAAAACGTGGCATGAAATGAAATCTTGGGCAGCAGGGAGGACTGTCTTCAAACAAAGGACCTAAAGAAAACAAGTGGAAAGGAAAGAAAAAAGAAATCAAACAGCTTAGAAAGCAAACACTGCAACTTAATTCCTAAGATTTATGGTAACCGCAAAAAACACCACCAGAAGTGGGGACATAAAAAATACCACTCCCTCCACCCTTCTCCTCAGTTGCTCAATCAATCACTGGAAACTGCCACAAGCGTCTAGCAAGGACCGCAAGGAGGAGAAGACAGCAAGTCAGGAGACAGAAAGCCCCAGGGAGAAAATACACAAATTATTCTGAAAACTAAAAACCAAGATTTTTGTTATAATTGAAAGAAATATGCTTGTATATTAATTCCTTCACACTTTAATCAATACCCTAAAAAACTGAAATACTATTGGTTTGAGAAGCCATTCATCAATACACTTGGTTTGAAACAGCGTTCATTAATAAACTGCTTTAAAAACAAATATGTAAATATTTGCTGGAATAGACACTTCCAAAAAAGTAAAACTATTATCCAAAAACCAGACATCAAGTCTTTGAATCTACTTAGATCAGGATCACTCTGCATGCATCTGTGTTTGTGTGTGTGTGTTTTAATGACTAACGGAAGTTCTCCATTTTAATAAACTGTCATCTTAGAAGTTTATTATAGCACAGTTCAGTAGATTTAAAATATTAACTAATGAGATTTTCCCTAATGCACATAAATCAAGGTAGTTACTCATAATAACTGGTACCATCTTCTTGGCTAATAATAGGCACTGTCAAATTGTATTAAGTAAAATCCATAAAAACTTATTTGTGTCAAATGATGGCAAGTGTTCCTATGAATAACACATTTTCCCCTGGGTATTTAAAAAATAAGAATTTTCAACTACCCCCCTCCATTTTATAAGAATTTTCATATATAACATAACATTCTTCTATAAGAATTGCTCTTTTTTAAAATCCTATTATTTACCTTTAAGATTCCAGTCATATAATTCCAAAATATCTCTGAATAGAAACAGTGAAAAGAGTTCAAGTCCTTTCACACAAAAATTCTGAAAAATAAACCAAAATCAAATTACTATAAATCTGAAAACATACAATAACTGAAGATTCAAAGTGTTTCAGTCAGGTATCTTAAAAAGTATCTGTTGAAACTATACTAAAAACATAATTTCCTAAAAATTTTGGCCACATGTCCTACAACAGCTTACTGGTTTCAGATAGAAACAAAGCAGACAATAATGCCACTTGGCTTTCTACAAAAATGTCAACTCAGCTTTTTTTCCATATACAAACAAAATAATGTGAAATTTAAAAGCCAAGTCTCATGTTTCTAACCCAATTATAAGACATATCAGAATCTCCTGTGGACTTTTTGTTAATTCAAATTACACACACATCTGCAGGCTCTAATGGGCTTGTCTATCATACCCACGCCGCCCCACCCAACACACCCCGAATCGCTGTTAACAAGTTACCCAGAAGCAGAGGTGGCAGGTGTGGTGGCACATGCCTATAATCCCAGTACTGGGGAGGCTAAGACAGGATGATCCCAGGTTCAAAGCCAGCCTTCACAATTTAGTGAGACCATATTTCAAAATAAAAAATAAAAAGGGCTGGGGGTGTGGCTTGACGGTAGAATGCTCCTGGGTTCGATCCCCAGTACCCTACCCCTCAAAAAAGAGGTCCTTTGTACCAAGGAAGTTCAAACTCTTAACAAAGGCAAATAATGGGCTAAGAAAGACTATAAACTATATTATAGATGTGTGTCACCTCATCTGACACAGGTGGCACACACCTGTAAGCCCAGCTACTCAAGAGTGGGGGGCTGAGGCAGGCAAATCACAAGTTTGAGGCCAACCTGAGCAACTTAGTGAGAACCTGCCTAAAAAAATTTTTTTGGTACTGGGGATTGAAACCAGGGTTATTCTACATCTGAGCTACACACCCAGCTGTTTTTTTAATTTTGAAAAAGGCTCTCACTGAGTTGCTGAGGGTCTTGCTAAATTACTGAGGCTGTCCTGGAACCTGGGATCCTCCTGTCTCAGCCTCCCAAGTAATGGGATTACAGGTATATGCCACCATGCTCAACTTCAAAATAAAATTTAAAAAAGGACTGGGATGTAACTCAGTGGTCAAGTGCTTGCTTAGCATGTGTAAGGGCCTGGTTCAACCCTCAGCACCACATAAATAAAATTAAAAAAACCCTACAAAACCTACAAAATTTCTCCTGAAAAAAAGCTAAACAGATGATATATTTGCAAGTCAGACTTGTTTCTAATTCTTCCTCCTACTTGTTGTGCTCAGGGCTCATCAATCACCCTGCATGAGATCACATCAGAAGTCTTAAAGTTTACAACAGCAAAGGAAGACGTATGACCTTAAAAACCAAAAGGAAGCAAAAAAGCCCTTCTAGACAGGAGAATGGGGGGACAATCCTTTCTCTTTCATTCTTTTTGACTGGCAGGTAGAACATAGGACTTTTCCAGCATGAAATAGGTGCTAACTAAGCATGCATGTCATGTCCATTGATCCCCTTTGGTGCACCTTACTACACAGAGCTTCGCTGTTAAACAAGTTGCAACAAGAGTCAGGGCTCTGGAATCCGACCCTAACTCCAACACAACCTTAAGTGCACAAACTTGTTTGCTGTCTGGTTGTTATTTATTGGTGTGATTTGTTGACACCACTAAACTCAAGATCAGGCAATGAATCACATTCTGAGATTCACATTAATCTTGCTTTGGAATTCTAAGTCTCTTGCATATATTTAGATAAATCTGCTGCTGAGCATCCGCAACGAAAAACGATTAGAAAAAATATGTAAATATATGAGAAGAAAAATGAACCAAGCATTGATCTTGTCATTGAAGATAATGAATAAGATTATTCCAACAGCTATCAGATTTGGTTTCACTATTCCAATTTCCTCTCTGATAATGGCCAGTAACTAAAATCTGTCCCCTACGCAAAACAAACTAGAAACAGATGTAAAGTTACTATCAGCAGATGCAAAGCGAGCAGAAATGGGTTCAAAAATAGGTCAGTGAGTTTAAAAATGACCTGAATTTTAACCTTGATGCTTGAAATACATCTCAGAGATATTTTCAACAGTGAACATGGTATTTTAAGGGTCTCCTATGGCAAAAAGCCAGAGCTGACCAAGTTTGGTGTTTTTTTTTTTTAAAAAAAGTGTGGAATAAACAAAAGAGCAAATTACATCAAGCTGTTAAACAATCTTTTCCCTTACCTCAGGCATCATCTCTTCAATGAAATGAATCGTGTAGTCTATGTTAAATCTAATTACTTTACACAGTGGAATCTGCAATGAGAAGAAGAGAGGTTCAGCGCCCCAATACCTCCCTGCAGGTTTGTATTGCACACAACATGCTTGCTACCTGACCCAGAAGGCCACGAACCAAATGAGAAGGTTTCACTCTCATCCAAGCCACTAACAACACTGCACATGAAACTTGACTACAACTGCTGGATTTGAATGGCAAGGGCCCACTGGCCAGTCCTCAACAGGAAACCTGCATAATACTGGTACTTAATTAACAGTATGAGCAGCAGCAACACAAACATATCACCTCTAAAGAATTAATAAAACCACAATCATAATCTTTTTCCCCCTCAGGTTTTTTAAACCTATCAAAATCTTTGGCTCTTCAGGCAGATCAGGGATGGCAGGCTGACACAACTTGTCAGTTATGGATTCATAGGTCATTGAAGGGTGCACAATTCATGCTACCTATCTGGCTCTGATCAAAAACAATTGTGATAATAAGTATATAATAATAAATTATAATAAAAATAAATAATAGCTAGTATTTATTGGTCCAGGCACTGTTCTAATACTTCACAATATTTACACATGTAACCATGATAGCAATCCTATTGTACAGTGGAGGAAACAGACAGAGAGTCATCAGGGACCCTGAGTAAGGTAATAGGCAACTGGTAAATTAGGAATTCTTGCTCTAGACCTCAGCTCTGAGCCACTAGAATGTACACCTCTCATTACCTGTTCTAATACCCAGGGTATGTGTGAAAACAACGAGGGCTCAGGCTCAGCATGAAATAAATCCACACCTGTCTTATTCTACCAGTGTATCATCAGACACTAGCCTAGTATCTAGACACAATAGTTTTCCATAAATATACTTTTAAATGAATGAAAGAATGGGAAAGGGAGGGAAAGAGGTTACTGTTGTGGCCTGGCTGGATAGCTGGGAAAAATAATAGACCCAGAGGCCCTAGGGATGTGTTAAGTGAGCTTTTCTGACTACATAAAATGTCTATAAGACAATGCAATTGTTTTTTACAAACCATAGCAATCAGAAACAAACAAATTTTAATTCTACCAGAAAAAGGAATAGTATAAAAAACAGAAAAACAGTCTTACAATGCCATCTACTGGGAATCTTTTTCTCAGAAATGAAGTTTAGTTCTTAGGTGTTCTCTCATTTTTTTTTTTCTTTTTAAGATAGTAGTTCAGTGAAATCCGTAATTAACCTGAATAAGAGATTCATTTTCACTGGGTGTGGTGGCACACTCTTGTAATCCCAGTACTTGGGAGGCACAGGTTCCAGAATAGCCTCAGCAACTTAGTGAGGCCCTCTGCAACTTAGTGAGACACTGTTTCAAAATAAAAATAAAATAGGGCTGGGGGTATAGCTCAGAGGTAGAATGTCCCTGGGTTCAATCCCCAATACCACAGGAAAAAAAAAAAAGAGAGAGAGAAAAAGTGATTCATTTTCAACTTTCTGGTGGTATTGAGTCCTAAAGTAGCCAAAGGAACATGCTAAGGCCACTGTTATTTTTAAGTTCTGCTTTATTCCTACAATCATTTAAAAATATTTGAGAGTTACAATGTGCACATGATTTAAGCTAGTTTGAAAATACCAATTCTTTGCTAACAAATATGTGAGGTTCACAATTACATTAAAATAAGCCACAGATCCTCTCTTAAAAGGTAAGGATCTAGAAGAGGAAGAAAGGCATGTAAACAAGTACAAATAGAATATGATACAATGCAATTACAAAAGAAGCAGAGGCTGGGGTGGTGGCACACACTTGTAATCCAAGTACTTGGGAGGCTGAGACAGGAGGATCGCAGGTTTGCAGCCAGCCTCAGCAACTTAGTGAGGTCCTCTGCCTCTTGGTGAGACCCTGTTTCAAAATAAAAAATAAAATATGGCTAGGGTGTAGCTTGCAGGTAAATGTCCCTGGGTTCAATCCCCAGTACTGCAAAAAAAAAAAAAAAAAGCTGAGGGATGAAATAAAGTACAAACAACCCAGTGAGATAACATTTGATTTATGTCTTTAAAGATGAGGAGGGATGGCCGGGCGTGGTGGCGCACACTTATAATCCCAATACTTTGGGAGGCGGAGACCGGAGGATCCGGGTTCTCTCTCTCTCTCTCTCTCTCTACCTAGTGAGGCCCTCCGCAACTTCGTGAGACACGGTTTCAAAATAAAGCATAAAAAAAAAATAGGGCCGGGGGTGTAGCGCGGAGGTAGACTGCCCCTGGGTTCAATCCC
>PVJS01014584.1:0-32789 GCA_004027185.1 Glis glis | reverse complement strand
CTAAGCAGCTGAGGTTGGCCACAAACTTGCGATCCTCCTGTCTCAGCCTCCCAAGTACTGGGATTACAAGCGTGCGATTTCTAGAGTAGAGGCAACATAAATGAGACCTTGTCAAACTGGAAAGTCTCTTCGCTACAGAGAAAACAATTAACAGTATGCAGTGTGCAGAGATGAAATATGGATTCGGAGTAAATAGTTGCAAGCCATACATGAAACACGGGTTAATATATTAGCTACATATCGAACTCAAACAACTCAATAGCAATAAAACAACAATAGCAACAACAATAAACAATTAAAAATGGGCAGGGGGAATGGGAGGTGTGGTGGTGCATGCCGGTAATCCCAGTACTTGGGAGGCTGAGATAGAAGTATCACAGGTTTGAGGCCAGCTTCAGCAACTTTGCGAGACTCTCTGCAACTTAGCAAGACCTTGTGTCTAAATAGAAAATAAAATGAAGGGCTGGAGAATGTAGCTCTGTGATAGAATGCCCTTGGGTTCAATACCAGGTTAAATAAATAAATAAATAGGCAAGGGACCCAGATAGACAATTCTCAAAAGAGATACAAATGGACAATAAATGGTTGAAAAAATGTTCAACATTACTCATCATCAGGAAAATGCAAATTAAAATCACAATGAGATATTATCTCACACTAGTCCAAATGACTTTAATCAAAAGACTGTAAAATGAAAAGTGTTAGCAAGGTTGAGAAGCAAAATGAATAATTTAACACCATCAATGTGAATGTAAAACAATACAGAGGTTCCTAAAAAAAACTAATCATAAAATTACCATGTGATCCAGCAACTTCTGGCTAAGTACCCAAAAGATTTTAAAACAGTTGGTTGAGGAGATTTATGCATCCCAGGTTTATTGCAGCACTACTCACAAAAATCAAATGTGAAGTTAACCTATGTCTATCAACAGATGAAAAGATAAAGAAAATATAGTATATATACACAATGGAGCCAATTATCCCTTTAAAAATGAAGAAGTTAGACCATTTGGGAAAACATGCATGGAAATGGAGAACATTATGCTGAGTGCAATAAGGCAGGCACAGAAAGACAAATACCATCTGTTACTACTTATTGGTGTGATCTAGAACGATAGAACTCGGAAAAGCAGAGAGTGAAATGGTGGCTACAGAGGACAGGCGTAAGGAGACAAGGGGGATAATGGCGAAAGGCACACAATAACAGATAGGAGGAAGGTATTTTTCTTTTGGGAGGTTCTACTGTACGGTGTTGTGAATATAGTTATGAATGCAGTATTGTGCATTAAATAATTACTGAAAGGAAATTTAAAGTCATCTCAGTACAGAAAGTGCTAAATATTTGAGGAGATAGGCATGTTAATTAGTTTGATATATTTATTCTACATTGAATTAATAAACCATAACATTTTATACTCCATAAATGTATACAAATATAACTTATTTATTTTTTAAAAGTGATATGAATGTTATGGGTGCATATTATCTCTCTCTCTCTCTCTCTCTCTCTCTCTCTCTCCATCTTATCATATTACAGTCATCCTCTTTCTTCTTGCCTGTGGTTGTTCATAGGTAACTGCAAAGGCAGAGAGCAAAACAGTGGATGGGGAACTACTACAGCTAGTTTATATCACACTTATAAAATTCTGAATTTTAAAACCCTTCAGGAAAATGAGGGAGAGAGGTCTACACTAGAGAACTGTTTCCCAGCTTGCAGACTATGAATAGGAGGACTGGTATAAAAGAAGGGTCTTTTATACCAAAGGGTCTTTTATACCAAATAGCAACTAAAAGAGCACCTCACCTAGGGAGAGTCCATGCATCCCTAACCTTACACCCCATATACAGCCTTGTATCGATGTCAAAAGGTTCTGTGATAGATCCCAGCCTGGTCCTCAGCTCTCCCACCATCATTGCACACCCAGCAGATACATTGAGAATTATCACACCTCCAACCCTGCACCTCCTACTGCCCATCCTTTTGGCCTTCTTGGTCCTGGAAAACCCTCCTGGTTTTATGCCTGAATTCTACTCCTCCCTTAGCATCACTAGTTAACAGCCTAGTAAAGAACTATCTTTAACCTTGAAAACCTTCAAGACTCATCTTCCCATCCTTGCCTGCTAGTCCCATGTACCACCATAATCACAGGGAAGGGGCCCTGGGACAGATGCTGCTGGAGCCTCACTCATATTGCCTGTCTCTGGGAATATAAACTGGCCTTCTACATCTGGCATCTTAGCTCTTGCCCTGAGGGCTTTTTTGGGTTACTAGACTACTTTGCCAATGTGTGAAGGTCAAAGCATGACAGAATAAACAACCCCAAGGAAAGGCCCTTGTCCAGTGACAAGTGGGCCTTGGTGGATAAACACCCAGCTCCCTGACGCTTCGGCAGGACAACCCTGAGATGCACTGTCTGCTTATTTCCCAAAGCTCCCAGATCATGTTGTCCACAGAGGACACATGCTTGGCAGTGCACTGTTTGGCTTCCATCTCTTTCCTGCATCAATTCCTTATATCCCTATTGCTGTTTGCTGGAATCTCCTTCTGAACTAATTACTTGTACATATATCCTTTTCTCAGAATCTGCTACTAGCAGATGCCAATATATATAGTAAAGCAATGCTCCCCAGGCCATATGAAATCAGCTTTTGATGCCTGGCCCTTGGCACTTGCTATATCTGTCTATGCTGGGAGGGGCCATATCAGAGACCAAAGATGGTAATTCAGTATCCCTCTCCAATCCAAACTCTGGGACTCACCTCTGTGGCCACGGGCCACAATCACAGATGGGACACCAAATATCACATTCCCAATCAGGTCCACGAAAAGGTCTTTGATTTTGACTGGGTCATCTGTCCCTCCAAAATACTTCTCAGTGATCTCTGGAATCATATGCTCATGGATGCCCTGAAATCAAGAAAGTGACCCCACACACACAACTGTTGAGTGATGGAGCTGTTCAGGACAAAAGAAAAATAGGCATTGTTGATTATGACCCAGTGAACCCTGTGCAAATCCCTTCTGGGGTCATGAAGCAAAAATGGCAGAAAAATGGGAAAAAACGCAAATCTTAGTCTTGTATCTGCCATTGAATTGGTCTGTAATTTGAGACAAGGCTTCAGCCCTTCTTTTCTGATCAACCAATTCCCACAATTCCCTAGACTCTTACTAGAGCAGGTAAAATCTTCTGCAAGATCGACATGGCTGTCTTCCGGTCCAGTTTGTCTTCAGAGATAGGAATGCCCACCGACTGTTCAAACAAATGGTTACACGTTTGTGAATCATCAGGAACTAATGGGAAGAGCCTAACAGAACAAGCAACCATACGAATGCAGATGACGGGTCTTTGTTGGGCCTTGATGGTCATGGGTCTTTCAAGAGTTTGAAAAAAAATCAATGAAACAAATGCAGTTACATACAGAAACTCAAAGAGTACAAAAAGAACTGCTGAAGCAAATGTATTTATCAGGCAAAGCAGCACAACAGTCATCCAGGGAGTGAGGGAAATTGAGGGCATTATAGCATTGAAGTACAGGCTCAGGTCAGAGTTCACACACAGACCAGACCCCACAGACTCAGATGACTAAAGAAGCCAAAATTCACCATTATAGCTTTAGTCCTTTAAAGGGCAGAACCTATGAAATCCTTCTGAAGTAAGAACTCTAGAATCTTAGTAGGTAACTGCTCTGTCCAAGCTATGTATTTAGAGATCTGACCCAATTCTCTCCTGGCTTCTAGAAACTTAAGGCCATGTCCTAGGATAACACAGGACCCCCTAAAATGCCTGCTCTAGAAACCTCGGTGCTTTCTAGGGGAATGCTATTTTCACCAGGAAAACATGGCTTTTATGAGTCAATTGTAACTCCAGATTTAGCAGCTTTTTCTGAATCTTTTCAATAAGGCACCTGAGGGCTGATGTGGGGATCTAAGGGACCCAAAACCAACGAAGCCATTGCACCTAGTTCCAACCTCCTGAGCTCCCCAATCCTTCCCCTTCCTATATATCCTCAGTTGTTCCTTCTGAACAATTCTTAACTCTGCAGACCTTCCCATCCTGGACATTTCAGGATCCTTTAATGGGAAGACAATCCAAGAATGTTTGGGGAGAAGGGTGCCCAGGGCTGTGCCCCTCAGGAGAGAGCTGGGAAATTCTAGAGAAAAATTCCAAGGAGATGTCCATTCAGGGCAATGCAGACAGTTTCCCCAGATTCAGAGAGGGACTTGGAGAAGAAAGAATGCAGGGGTCTAGATTTCAGAGGCATGAGGGGGACGGGAGCATGACCCACAAAAGGTCTCTATGTTCTTACCATTGGCACAGACCAGCCAAACTCCTGCTTGTTGATCCCCACAATGTAGGGGACAGTGCTGAAATTCTTTTCAGCCAGAATCTCTTCAGGGTCCTTTGGTAGCAACACTCCATCAATTACAGTGGGGATGAAGGGTTGGCTCTGGGAAGAGAGCAGGGTCATCAGTGTGATGCTCCCACCCTAGGCAACACCCACGTCCCCATCTCTGCCTATCTCTGTGTCCAGCACCATACACTATCATGACTGTGGGCGATAACCACAGAAACTCAGGGTCCTAACATGGAGGTCTAAGTCTCCAAGACACAGAAGGAAGGACTTTGCAGAGTTAGAAATATAAAGAGATAGTAACATGAAAAGCAGAAGGGGGGATCCTGACTCAAATTAATGTACTTATTATTTATAAATAATTATAATATGTTTTAATTTGAAGTATGTATATATGTATCAATACAGTCTGTTATCACTTCATAGTAACTATGTCTGTAAAGTTTCAGTGAATGCTGAATTAGCAAATACTGAGCCATTGTTCCCAGGGAAATTCCAGAGTGAGGGCCTGCGAGCCTCTGGACACAACATTTTCATCACGCTTGTTTTATGGATGGCTTCCTGTTCAATTATAGCCTATGTAATATAGATTTCTTACAAATGGTTAGTTACATATAGAATTTATTTATAATAAAACACTCACTGGGAAGCACTACACATTTTCTTGACCTTAAGTAACATAATTGCAAAGATCCTTGGCTTCTGCCTCACAATAGCATTGTCAACTGTGCTTTTTAAAAATTCATCATAGCAGGCATGGTGGTGCATGCTTGTAATCCTAGTACTTGGGAGGCTGAGACCGGAGGATCACAGGTTCACAGCCAGCCTCTGCTGTTTAGTGAGGCATTCTGCAACTTAGTGAAACCCTGCTTCAAAATAAAAAATAAAATAGGGCTGGGGGTGTAGCTTGGAGATAGAATGCCTCTGATTTTAATCACCAATACCACACACACACAAAATAAATAAAAATTCATCATATCATGAATCCACAAGTTCAGCTGCTTTTCCATTTTTCCCTCACAGCTTTATCATACACTATAGACTGGCCTCATCTACAGAGAGTCAAATCCCTTCTTCCTCTTTGTCAGTGTTGTTTTGTTGACTGATTAACACTGATTGCAGGACCAGGAGCACCATAACTCAATCCTGAAGGAAGCTGAGCTTTCACGTGCATTTTCTCTGCAAGGCCACCACAGCTGCCTGTGCTTAGCAACACCAGCCAGCACTGCTTCAGTGTGCTGGAAAACAAGTATAAGCAGGGAAATCACTAACAAGAGCAAATATTGCAAAAGATGTGGCACTGTGGGGAAAAAAAACACTGTGAGTGAGATGAAGCAAGGTGACGGAGTATGCCCTCATTTTACCCCAGGGGAGACCAAGGGCTCCATGCAACTCAAACTTCTCCCTGCTCAGTACATATGTGTCAAAGGACCACACTGTGTCACATGTGTTGATTTGGGAGTTAAGAATATATTTTAGTAACTAAATGAATTCACAAATATAAAACCTATGATTAGCGAGGGTCAACTCACCAATTGGTGAGCTTCTATTTACATTCAAACTTGCGCTCCTTTAGATGAATGGTTAGCCTTGAGGAGTTATTGAGCTCATCACTCAAGGTGCCTAAATTGAGACTTGATTCCCTTTTTGAGGAAAATAAAGACAAGGGCCAAGTTCTGCTCCATCCAATGGGCTAACAATAGAGAACAGGACCTGGGTGCAATTAATGCTACCTTGGGAAGCTGTGCAGTTCAGAGAGGGTTGCATGGCAAGCCAGTGAGAAGTAGCTCACCTGAAGGAAGATTCCCGCAGGCCATGTGGAGCAGGTGTTTGTCATCTGCAGTGGGCTTTTGGTATGAATGCTGCTGACAGCAGGAATGGCATAAGCAAAGGGACTGAGGTGTGCAGGGCCAATCCCAGCAATGTCACAGAGCTTGGAGGTGGGCTTGGAAATAGTCACATGATGGAGCACACTTCCTTCACAATACCTGGTGCATCCTTGACAGGTATATTTAGAAGAAATAACTCAATGGAGGAGGTATAGTTTGGATTTTATATGTCCCCAAAGGTCCATGTGTTAGAGGCTTGATGTCAGGGTGGTGATGCTACTGGGAGGTGGTGGAACCTTTAAGATATGCGGCCTAGTGGGAGGACTTCAGACCACTGGGCATGTGCCCTTCATGCAGATAACAGCACCCCACCCCTTCCTCTTTCTCTCTCTCTTTCTCTGGTCCAGACATGAGGTGGACAGTTTTCCTCTTCCCACCTGCCACAGGCCCGAAGCTACAGGGTCAACCAATCATGGAATAAACCTTCCAAAACTGTAACCCAAAATAATATTTTTCTTTTTATAAGCTGATTATCTCAGGAGCACATTATACTAAGAGGAAGCCAAGTAACACAGGAAACAAGGGGTTTGTCTTGTAAGCAGTGTCAGGTTTCTAAGAAGGAGGTGGCACACTTTACTTGGTGGACAGCCAGATGAGTCCAGTGGTGACATAAGGCATGGGAATGGGGACTGGAAAGGAGAGGAAGAGGACAGTAAAAGTCCAGGAGAGAGACAGCATGGCGGGAGTGGGGCAGCAGCCACGGGGAGAAGACTGACATCAGCACCCACGAGCGCGAGAGCGATAGCCGCTGTCCACTCCGTGAATGCTGGCGGCTGCCCGAGGGCCTGGGTATTGCTGGGCTTCCTCCCTTTTTCTCACATCTCTCACAGTGTCACTCAGCAAGTTTTGACACTCATTCCTTAAGAAATGTCCAGACTCCAACTGCTTCCCCCCACCCCACTGCTCTGGCCCCGGCCTAGGCCACCAGGACGCCTCGCCTGGGTCCCTGCAGCTCTGGCCTCCCGGCTGCCCTCTGCGCACCTGCCTGACCCTCTCCCTACTGTGTGATCCCACAGGCAGATAAAGAGACCTTTGTAAAATCCCAGATCCCAGGATCCCATCTGCTCACAGCCCTGTGAACACACCCCTCTCCTACCAAGTCACAATCCAAGTTCTTCCAGTGGCCACCCCACCCCTCCATGACCGCCTCAGCCCCCAGCCTGCTCCTCCCTCTCTGCCTCCACTCCACACACAGGGCCTCCTGCATCAAGGCCTTTGCAGGTGCTGTGCCCTCTGCCAGGGACACCCCCCTTCCTGACAGCTGGCTTCCTCCCCTCCCCCAGAGCTTGACTCAAAGGTCAGCTGCCCCGAAAGCCATCCCCTGGATCTGCTATTCACACTCAAACCACTGGCCAACTCGGTCCCTGCTTGATGTTTATTTCCTTAACTCTGACCATCATCAAACACACCGTGCATTTTATCTGTCTATTTTCCTACGACGCTCTCCCTGCTGGGATGCAAGGCTCCAGGAGGCAGGGAATCTCCTGTTTCACTGCTGTATCCCAGCTGCTCAGTCAGGTCCTGTCACACAGTGTGTGTTTCTTAAAATTTGCTTAATATCTGAATAGATCTCATTTCACCTTCCCCAGTTCATAAGGAAGTGCTAGGATCTCAGGGACAAAGCAGAGAGAACAGGATTGTAAGGCGCTGCACAGCTAAGGTCTCCAGACGCTGGCAACTGTGGGGAGGTGGGAGTGGACACTGTTGGAGTCCCCCTGGGGCTGGCAGGAGGGTGGTGTCCTCGGGGCAGAGATCTCAGGCGCTTCTCACCCTGCTCCCCACTGCATAGCAAGTAAGCCCTCTGTCCTCCCAGGAGATCTGTCCTCTTCAGTACAGGATCCGGAGCCCCTTTTATGGTTATTCCTGCCCCCTGAGAGGGTTCTAGTGAAACCTTCTTCCACAGGGCCATTTTGGAAGCAGGAAATATAAATGAAAAAGTGGGTGTTGAGCCCAGGGGACAGAGTCACTGACTGGGAGGACTGCACTGGGAGCCAGGGAAGTGGGTTGCAGTCCTGTCTCTGATCCTCCAGGCTGTTACCCTGGCAAGTTATTTCACCTCTCTGGGCCTCAGCAATATACACACAAGGAGTCACTGATTCCATAAAGGAGACTTTTTTTCATTTATAGTTAAAGCATAAAGGTGTTAAGTCTCCAAACCTATAATCAAGAAACCAAAAATCCTTACCTCTGTGGCTTCTCCATTTGAGTTGCCATTAGAAGTTTTCTGTGAAGACAAGAACAGAGGGCGTGGTGAGAAGGCTTCCTGGGGGATCACTGATCTTGGTGAGCTGAGCCCAGAGGTATCAGCATCTCCCTCCTGGTTGCTTTTTGGCAGGGCTCAGGGGAAGAGTGGTACACTGGCTCCACTGGGCAGGAGCACAGGGCAGAGCTGTAGGACAGGGGAGGGGCAGGCACCAGCAAGGGCAGGACAGACCTGGGACCCAGAGTCGGGGTGGCTGGAGCTCTGGGGAGGAGGTCTGCTGTTTGTCCCTCCCTCTGCTTCATCTTTTTACCCTACCTGTGACCCCTGGCTACAACACCCCAAATGTCCTCTGGGGGAAACCCATAAATGAGGCTGCAGAAATGGCAGGGATGTGACTGCTCAAGGGAAGAAGGGGCAGGAGGAGGGGAGGACCTGCAGAAGACATGGCCCCCGTTTTCCTTCCCTATGACCAGCTCATGAACTCATGCATCTACATGTGACCGGGTGCTCCATGTCCCTGAACATAGAGGTGAGGACAAGGATGGATTCAAGACAGCCCAATGGAGTTCACCCCAAAATTACTGCTGAAATTTTTGAGGTAGACATTTTGTAAGCAGATAGGGTGTAAGTCTAGAGTGCTGCTGTCTTTAAACTCCCCAGGGGATGCACCTGCTCCAGAGAGAAGCCAACAGAGAAGAATGGAAAGCTGAGGTAGGTCAGTTCTAAGTAACAACTCCAATGGTACATGGACCCAGCCATGCCCTACGCCATCTGCTCCTGAATTTTTCACATACCTGAAGATTCTTTTACAGTGCGTGTTCCTGTTTTGTTCAGCACATTGGAAACCCTGACTCATACTCATTCCAACCCATGCTTTTTTTTTTTTTTCTGTGTTCACCAACATCTCAGGGAGTGCAATGCTACACTGTACCTATGCAGGCTGTGTGGGAAGGGACCACTAGGGACCCCTTCCCCCTCCATTACAGGTTGTAGCTCCATAGCCCAGAAGAAGTGTGTGTGTGTGTGTGTGTGTGTGTGTGTGTGTGTGTGTGTATGTGTGTGTACTAGGGGCAGTAAAAAATCGTGTAAATTCTTCCATAATAATTCAGAAGATCTCAGAAGAATGTCCTCAGATCTTAGGTTCCGTGTGTTTCCCCATAGTTCCCATCTATTACTGTATAAACTTGATCCTTTGTGCCACGTGGAGAAAGGCTGAAATATTAGCCTCTTTTCAGATATTAGAAAACAGCTGTATTTTAATTCTTGGACTCAATCCATGAACATACAGAACACTGTGCTAGAGGCCTGCATTGGGGGGTCCAGAAGTTTCCAAGGTCCAGATACAGATGCCAAGGTTCCTCTAACTGCTGTGCTCACATTTACATTTTCCCAACTAAGCAAACAGTACCCACTGGCCTTGTGTGCTTTTTTCCTTAATGTTTGTCCTGCTGAGTTTCTGTGTGATGACAGCCTGCCATGACCATCCATCCATCTTCAAATATCACATCCTCGGAATCATTACTCATGGCTGTAACGAATGTATTTTCTCTCTGTACTCCCACCACATAAAACCACCATGTATATTGCTGTGTTTCTCTTTGTTTTGGCCCTGTGTGCAGAGACAATGTCTAATTTATGTTTGTATCACCTCCCATACACTTAGGATGGGTAGGTGGGTGGGTGGGTGGGTGGATGGATGGATGGATGGATGGATGGAATTAATCAACACTAGTGCTACTGATGAGTTGGACAGATACATAAATAAAAGTTAAGTGCTGCCAAATAGCCATATTGGTGGTGATGGATCACTGCTTTTGGAGTACTAGGGTGATGGAGTGTGTATATATCTATAGCTATATATATATAGATGACATATATAACTTATATATGTATGTATAGGTTGGATGATTTATTGATTATTGACAGATTAAAAACAGAATGAAAAGTTATAAATGTATTGACAATAAATTGATGAAAGGATATGAATGAATTGGATGAATGGGTGATAGATGAATGTATGGATGGATATTTAGACGACTAGTCCTCAATACTAAGTGAGACAGGCTCAGAAAATCTAGAAAACTGGACAACTATTGTTTTACAATTTAAATAGCTTCTAAATCAACCAAGATAAATTATGACACCTTTCTGAAAAACTTTGTGCTTAATTTCCCATCCCCTATATGGAATGTTTAATTTTTTAAAATGCATCTGAAGCAAGAATGGCAAAAATCTGGTTTTGAAAGAGCTTTGTTTTATGATGCAATTTTTATCCTGTTTTGGTTGGACTGTTTGTTTACACTTGAGGCATTTCACAATTAAAAAAGAAAAAAAATGAAATTTCCTGTTTGGATCAGGAGAGTGACATTGATCCTCAGAGGTGAGAAAATGTCCAGACAGTTTTTTCCTGGGCAAGAGGACAGCTGAGCTGATGAATCCTGGGGCCAGTAGAATGGGGGCACCTACCATTTTCACTACAGTCTCCAAGAGCTCGTCCTCTGTCTTCTGGCGCAGGCAGTGAACCATGACCGCTGAGGTGGTGGTTTTGCATCCAGCAGCAATAGCAATTTTCTGCAGAGATCACAGGCAACAGCAGAGATCAGGAGCAATTCCTTTTCCCTCCATCAATGTGCACAGAGGTGTTCTATCCCACAGCCAACTTGTGAAGGCAGCAGGGGGCAATCAAAAATACTCTAGACCAGCAGGTGTGGGTTCTGGGTCTCAGATTGTGGCCTCTGTTAGTAATTGGGATTGAGATATAAGTCTGTTACATATGTATGTCTCTGTTACCTTATCCTGGTTACAGTGGGTACAATGTTCTCAAAGTTGAATGTGTCAAAAGAGGCTGTGTGGAGCCGAAGCGAGGAGAGCGGAATCCAGAATTCCACTATCTAGCTTAATTCCCACCTCTGCCACTTACTAGCATTTGACTTCAGTTTCCCCACTTGTAGATGAGGGTAATGGTTGCCCCTATCTTGTAAGAAAAGTCAGTGGATGTGACACACTCAGGAGGGACCATGTCTGCACACACTACAACTTGTGCAGAATTGCCAGAGACCTGCATTGGATGATTCACACTTCAGACCCTACAAGATGTGATTGAAATGTGAGCCCTAAAGGAGGCCTTCCTGCCCAGCCATTCTCACTTCTGGTGTTCTTTGAGCAAGTCAGCTGAATCCTATAATAAAAATAAAAGATGGCTGAGGATTCCAGGAGAGCAGAGGAAAGGGTACAGGAGCTGATCAGGGTGAGACCTACCTCAGTCATGAGCTTTGGATCCTTTGTGGTCAGACCAGGAGTGAGGGCCACGCCGCTCTCAGAAATGGCCCTGTGGAAGAGGCCCTTGGCCAGGGGAGATAACACCTGCCAGGGGGTGGAGAAGAGGAGAGGTCATGCTCACAGGGTGAAGGTCAGTGACAGGCTTGCTCTATAAAGCTCCCTCCAACTGCACCTCTGCCTGGACCCTTCACCTGAAGACTCTGGCACTCTGGAAGTGACAGCCCCCACCTGCCCTGTCCTGATTTCCAAACTGTCTGAGGTCCAGCTTCCCCAAGAGAACCTTAGTGGGATGAAGCCCAAACCCAGCATAAGGAACAGAACAGGAAGTACGTGACATGTCCATCCTGAAAATCAGAGGTATTGGAAAGACAGCTAGGCAATTCCTAGCCACAAATTCTACTTCAGCATTTCTATCACTCAACATTTTCCTAAGAAAAATAATCATTAAAAATAAAGAATTAGGGATGTAACTCAATGGCATAGTGCTTGTCTGCCAAGCCCAAGAAACTGCAAAAAAGAAAATTTAAAAAAAGGAAGTGAAAAAAATTGTAGAAGTACAAAATATCTAAAAATATTTATTGTTCTCCAAATATTAAAATTAGACATAACCCAAGGTTCAATATTATGAGGTTGGGTAAGTGAACAATCATTCATTCTTACCAGGAAATACTATGCAATTATAAAATAATGATATATAGGGGGGTTATGTTTAGGAAAATATGTAACACTAACATATTAAGGAATTTTTGTAAAAAATTATTATTGACAACAGAGAAGGCAAGAGAGGATGGATGGAGAGTTGATGGAACAATGGATAGATGATACATACATACATACATACATACATGCATACATAAATTTGAGGGAAAAGATTAGAGAAATACATGTCAAAATGTCCACAGTCCCTGAGTAGTAGAGTCATGGATGGCTTTTCTTCTTTAAAATATCTGTAGGTTTCCTTTTCCTTTTCTTTATAAAATCAACATATATTTGAAAAATACAGTAATTGGGCCAACCCTCTGCTCAACTCTGAGGTAGTGGGTGGGTTTCTTTCATTCCCAGCACTTTCCAAAGCTTCCCTCATGGTCCCTCCAGGCCCATTCCCTACAACAGTAAGACATCTCAGGCCCCCAGGTGTCTGTGACCCACATCCCCTGCCCATCCTTCCCCCTGTCAACTTCCATCCCTGATTCCTCTCATCACCTGACACAGTTTGCCTCACCTTCAGTCCCAGAAACAGCTGGCCTCCCTCCCCCTGGTCATGGAAAAGCCAAAAAGTCAAAGGAAGCCCTGCTTGCTCTAGGTTCTCCAAACTCTTAATGTGTAGATCTGCCTTGGAGCACAATGACCCTTTATGTAACTCATGTCCTTACATCATCTCATTGCAATTGATATCCACTCCTACTTCCCAAGAGAAGTGAGCTGAGTCCTAATGTTAAAATTCTGAGGAAGAAGCAGAACTCAGTCAAGTGAGAGGAGGAGGAAGGTCACTGTTGCAGGCTGAGCTGGAGATGTTGTGGCCCCAGGACTTAAGCTGAGCTCAGGGCTTCCTGGAGGCCAAGAAAGCATGGGCCTTGGCTCTCCAGCATCTGGTGCTGTGCAGTGAGCAGAGTCCTCCCTGAAACCCAGGTCTTGTCAGCAAAAGTGCCGGTGGCTGAATAGGCTGGTCTCCAAGAGGTCCCATCAGCAATGACAAGAACCCTGGGGCGTGGACTGATGCCAGCAACACTTACAAGAACAGAGACACTTTCTGCTCCTGCTGACCCTCCAAACACTGTCACACAGCCAGGGTTCCCTCCAAAGTTGGCAATGTTGTCCTGGACCCAGCGCAGGGCAGCCACCTGGTCCAGGTGACCCCAGTTCCCCCGGCAGTGTTCATCCCCTGTGCTGCAAGAGAACAGGGTGGGGTGGGGACAGAGATGTCACTGCTGGGCTATAAAGACCATAGATGGGCAGAAGACCCTTGGTGAGCCTTCCAGAAGAAGCCTTGATTCTGCGTCCCTGACCCAGGGGTCTCCATCTGCCTCATTCCCACAGCAATGTTCAGAGCTGGGTTCTCCCTTCATTCTTCCAGAAACAAGGTACTGAGAATCTGTTATGTGCCCAACACTGGTCTAAGAGCCAGGGCACATTGGGGTACCAAACAGGCAAAACCTCAGGACTATATTCAGCTCACAAGACAGATCACAGACAAAGGTGTGAATAGAGAATATAATGTCAGGTAGTGTAAGTGATTTGAGGAAAAATAAACCCAGGCAAAGAAAGAGATAGGGATGGGCACAGAGGCAGGGCAGTAGCATTTCATAGAGACCTGCATGAGATAAGCACAGGGTCTTATAAACGTCTTAAGAAGCGAATTGTGGTTAGGAGAAGCAGCAGGTGCAGAGGCGCAGGGCCACGGGAACAGACTGAGTGTAGATGGTGCGAGAGGCAGCTAGAGGGCGCTGTGGGCCTCAGCGAGGACTTCAGCAGCATGAACGTGATCTTGGAGACCTCTGCCTAGGCAGGACATAACTCAACCTATGTCTCACATGATCACACTGACTACTGTGTGGAGCAACCATCACATAAATATCACAAGTTTATAAACAATTGGTTATTACAATAATAGAGGCCAGAGACATGGAAGAAAGGGTGGGTGGGAAGCAGTTGGAATCTGAGCATTTTTTAAAGGTTGTGTCAAGAGAATTTGCTGGTCCACTGGATGTGCATGTGATAACAAGAGGAGAGCTCAGGCTGCCTGCAGGCCTGTATCCTAAGCAGCTGGCAGCTGTGCGGGGCCTTGTGGGAAAGCAGAGAGCCTTTTCCAGGGCAGGGACAGTGGGCATGAAAGGCTCAGTCAGTCCCTGTGAAGTGTGGGGGGGAGGCTATACACAGGGCAGACAGGAGGAAGCAGGTAAAGGTGGGCTCCTGGGGTTCAAAGGAGCATTGGGGGCTTCAGATAGTGAGCTCTGGAAGTGCTTCTGGGATCACTTAGAGAATTAGGAGAGCAAGAGAAAGAGAGCAAGAGACATATTCCAGGGTCATGAGGGTGGGGGAGGAGAAGGGGCTAGTGAAGGCCCTGAGAAGGAGCAGTCAGAGGTGGAAGGAGACCAGGGATCATGGCAAGGAACATTTTAAAGAGGGCCGAGTGGCCCTGTGTGGCATGGTCAGCTGAAAACCTGCCTGCAGGAGCATTCACTGGGCTCCTTCTATGCCACTGTGCCATCTTCCTTTCTCAGAAAAGATGGGTGATATTTGACTAGGCAGCTGCATGCTAACTTTCAACACAGAAGTCTGCAGGTGCTGTCCCAGCACTGGTGGAAAGAGGATGAGTATTTAAGACATGGGGACATGAGGGCTGGCCCTTGTAGGAGACACAGGAGTTTGACAGGTAGAGTAAACATTCCAGGCAGAGGGAAGAACACATGCGAAAAGTCAGAAGTAAGTGGACAAGTGAGGCTGAGGAATGAGACGGCAGGTGGGGTCCAATAATGAAGGGACTGGACGCATTCTGAAGAACGTTAGCAAAGGTTGTGATGGTGGACGACATGACTAGAGCTGGTCTACTTTGGTGGCTGCCAAGGTTTGGATGTGGCTTGTCCCCAAGTGCTCATGTGCTGCAGCCTTGGTAATGTGGCAGTAATAAGTGATATAACCTGTAAAAGGTGAGCCCTAGTGGGCAGTGATTAGGTCATCAGGGGCACAGCCTTCAGAAGGGATTAATGCAGTGCTCAATGGACCCTGGTTAGTTCTGGAGAGGGTCAGTTGTTATAAAAATGCAAGACTTCCCCACACCCTGCTTTCTGGCTTCCTATCTTTCTATGTGATGTGTTCTACAAGTGCAGATTCCCTTTGGTTCCTCAGCCATGTTGTGATGCAGACAAACAGGCCTTCAACACAGGCCCATCAGATAGAGCCGTGCCATATTTGACGTACAGACTCTTTTCTTTTTATTTCCCCACTCTAGTTATTTTGTTATATAGACTAATGCTGCCGCAAATGTGCAAAGAGAAATGTCCAATATCTTACCTGAAGAATCCCCAGATGCCCAAGCGGTACTGAATGGTCACCACCACCACGTTTTCATAGGCAGAGAGGGCCAGTCCATCATAGGTGGATGCCCCGCCCAAACGCAGACTACCTCCATGGATCCACACCATCACCTGGAAAAAAGAAAGTAAAATTTGGAAGGACTTCAGAGTTTTTCTGGTGTGTTTTCTACATTTTGGATATAAATCAAGGAGGCCAGTAACCAAACACCTAGCAAGGTTTCAAAAAGTAGTGTCTCTGCACCCCAATCTCCTTGCTGGGGCCCAGGCCAATACCCCATTTAATGACCCCCACCTTTCTCCTCAGCTCCATGTGCCACATCTCCCCAAGGTTCTGAGAACATCGTTATGGGAACAGTAAAGGCCAAGGATGTTCTATTCTCCAATACTGCCATTATCCCCAGGCCTGGACCATTCAGTCAGCTGTACATAAGAAAGGGAGCATTACTCTTGTATTTCAGCTTTGTCTCCCTTAACTCTGTAGTGGGATTAAACTGCTCTGCATGAATGATTATCTCAGGAAACACACATGGTGCCCAGTGGTACCTCCTCCTCCTGAAGTGCCTCTCTCTTGCTCCTCTGCCCATCTAAATGCTACCCAGACTCTAAGCCTGCCTCGCCTCCCCCTCCTCTAGTCATGTGACTAACAATATCTAAGGATACTGGGAGCCAGGGACTGTGATAAGACTGGAGGATGAAAATGGCTATTACAATTCATAATTCGTGGATCTTACATTTATAGAGTGCACACATAGCATAGAAGAAACAATAGTGCATAAAATGATATTGTAATGAACTGGCTAAAAAATAAAAGATTTCACAATATGAACTATATCCTAAGTACTTTAAAATAAACCACCTCTAAGTTAGTATTAACATTGTCCCATTGGACATGAAATGTGAAGTTTCACCTGCCTTAAGTTCTTGCAGCTATTTAGTAGTAGAAGTAGAACTTGAACCAGGCAGTCTAAATCCAGAGTCCACGTGCTGAGCTGCCCAGTTCCCTGCAGCTACAGTGCAGTGAGTCAGCTAGTAAGGTAGGAGGAGGATCCTGCTATAGCTCATACCATGCTTCATGAGTGCTTGCTCTGTGGACTTAGTCAGAACTGAAATAAAGCTTCATCTTCATCACTGGACACACATGTGTGATTCTTCCCTTTTGAGGAAGCAGAAGCTGAACAAAGTTAAGATATTTTCGGAGTCTCTCAGCCAGGCAAAGGCATACTCAGTATTTGAACTCAAACCCTGTAGTTCTAGAACCAGTGTCCAAAGCTGAATGCTCTCCTGCCTCAAGGTCCCAGATGCCCGGCTTCTCCTATACCTGTGATCCTGCCTGCCTCCTGGTGAGGGACTGAGTTAAGGTCATCTCTGAGTGAAGGCTGAGCCCAAGGGCTGCTTAGCAAAGAAATGCTGAAGAAGTGTGGATTTGTCTGTGCAGCCAGAAGGCAAGGTCCTTGAAGGCAGGGGCTGTGTGGGGTGGTGGCATACTCCTCTTTCCCTAACTCTCATGTCTATCTGTATGGAGTCACTGAGTACAACATGAAGAGAAAGAAAGAGAGAGAGAGAGAGAGAGAGAGAGAGAGAGAGAGAGAGAGAGAAAGAAGGAAGGAAGGAAGGAAGGGGACCTCCTTGTCCCTTACAAAGCCCCTGTAGCACTAATTTCTAGCTCCAAGTTTACACCTCTTCCTGCACTATTAGATATCATGCCAGGTGTTCCTGGGAGGCTGGCTGGGTGCCAATATCTCCTCCTTTTTCCACCTGGGGTGCCCTGTTTACACACGGACCCTCCCCCTCCATCACCACTGACCCCTTTGTCCTGTGCCTGGTAGCTGAACTTACTACATGGGGAATGCTGACTCATTGGGCATCAGCCTGTGCCAAAGACAAATAAAGCAGGAGATGAGCTGCAATAAAATCCCAGAGTTGGCCAAGCCAGGGAAAGTGCTTCTGAGATTGTTTCGGGTACACCCGACACCTCTGTCTAGAGACAATGAGTGTTTTCAGGGAACAGTGAAAGTTGCCACAAAATAAATGTGCTGTAGAGAAGCAAGACACACGCTCCATCTCCTTGTCTGTGTCAAAGGCAGCAGTTTAAAGATCACAAGACCCATGAGCTTGTACTATCACCCTTCTTTGTGACCTCCTTTCCCCCTCTTGGTCACTGTCTAAATATGAAGAAAGGGTTTTGTTGTTTGATATTTTCTAAGATTTCTATAGCTCAAACTTACTAGAATGTATGTCTTAGCTGCTCTGGGAATTGGATTTTTAATCTAGTAACTAAGAGTTATCATTCTTGTGTTCTATTAGTGTGAGGGGACTTGGAAAAATTGAGATGTGTGTTCCAGATGCACAGCCATCTCCCCCAGATGCCCGAGGTCATTAAGGGAAACTGAAGTAAGGAAAATGTGTATTTCCTCTGGTGAAAGGAAGCTCTGGGCCCGTGAGTCACATAGCCTACAGTGTCCCTGATCCAAGCTACCTCCATCCCCTTCCTGTGGTCACCAGAAAACCCTGGATGCTGGAACTCACAAGTCTTGACCAGTGGTTCTGTACTTACCGGCAGCCTGCTTCTCTTCGTCAAGTCGGCAGGAGTGTAAATATTTAGGTAAAGGCAGTCTTCAGAAAATGTGAGAGGAATTTTCTCCTTTCTGTTGGTAAGGATGTCTGACATCCTCTGTCCCAACGCTGCATCTTGGGAGCACCTGGGAGGGAAGAAAGAGGAGCCCAGAGGTTCAACCAGGTGGGAGCTGGGAGAGTTGTCTGGGGCCTGAATCATTGTAAATGATTTTAATCTTTCTTACATTTGCTTTCTGTGTTTCCTAACTTTTCGGTAATAGTATACTTTTCAGCAGTATTACACTTTCAATCAGGAAATTAAAACAGTATATACTATTATTTAAAGGAAATAAAGGAAGGGCAACCAGAAGTAGGATCCTGGAAACCCTCAGAAGGACATTGCGGAGGACCTGAATGAAGTCTGAACTGTCACATATAGGTGTCTGAGGTGCCTTGGGGTGGCCATGAAGTGCAATGGAAACTTTGGGCCTGTGTGCCTTGCTGTCCAGGGTGACTGCGCACACCAACCACTGCTCTGTCCATGACTAGGTACCTAGACACCTTGGAGTTGAGAACTCACCAAGTCAACTCTCCAATGCACCCCCCACCCAACCAAACACACTTCACCTACCCCTCTCCCCATCCAGACCAAGGGTCAAGATAGAAGACATGAGATCACTACTTCTTATCTCCCCCACCTGTTCAGCAGCATTGTTTTCCAAAATACTAATCATATTTGAAAATGACATAATTTTTATTTTATATTATTTTTCTCCTCCTTCAGGAATGGGAGGAATCTTTGTATTGTTTACTAATTAATTCTAAGACCTAAGAACATTCCTGATACAGAATAGATGCAGAAGAACTCTGTGTTCAGTAAGGGATTCTAGAAAGCTGAGACAGCTCTGGAATGTCTTCAAGATTCTGCAGAGTTCCTGAGGATTAAAGAAGAAAGTAGAGCCAATCAGAGGATTGCCTCTTGACTCCTTCCTGCATCTCTCTGAGACAAACCTCCCCACTGAGAGACCCCCCTACTCACCCCCTCCCCACAGGCTTACATAGGAGGGTAGGAGGTGGCATTCTTCACGTAGTTCCATGGCTCTGCAGGCTGTGGTGGAGCAAACCTCAGGGATCCGAGAGGGGGCTTGGCAAAAGGGACACCCAGGAAAACGGCCACAGGCTGTGCAAATCCTGCTAAGGGGACGAACTTCCCCAGCACTTTGCCATTCACGGTGTCCACCACGGGTGGTGAGGATGGGTGTCCTGCTGGACATGGAAAGGAAATGAGAACATTGCAGGGGAAAGGTGACATCTTCTAGGCATGTGACCTTGAATAGGTTACCTAAACACTGTAGACCTTGGTTTCTTCTTATGTAAAATAATGATGAGAAAAATTGACTATCCTAAAGTAGTACAATGGATTTGAGATGTAAATCCATCCGGCACCAAGTCAATGAAATGTGACAGCTGTTGCAAGCAATAAACAAGACCTTTTGATTCACTCTCAGGAGCTTCTGGAAACATATCTATTAGAATCATGGTGCTGAAATACATGCCGGTTGAGAGGATGAACAAGAAGTGGCCCCTTATCTCAGGAAGTCTGACCTTGTAGGGAGAAGGACCCACAGACATAGTTGACCCCATGCTAAGAGGAAAGAGGCCATATTCTGGGATATGCACCTAGGAGGTGCTACAGGAGTTAGAAGAGAGAGTGAGGCCTTCTGATTGTGGGCATCATAGAGGAGCTGCTAGGTGCACCAGGGGAAAAGAAAGTAAGAGAAGAATAATGGACGTGGAGGGGATATGTCGAGGGCCATCATAGAACACACAATGAGATTATCATCTTGGACCAGCCCAGTTTGAATACATGGTATTTGGTTTGGTGGGATTTGTCCACAAGCAGACACATTCCAAGGGACCTGGTGTAATCTTTAAGGTGCAGTCTTTGATATCTCTCCGCAGTAATGTTTAATCTTGCCTTCTTCTAAGCTTGTCACATGTCTGTCTCACTGACTTTTCTTGTCGTAACTCGTGATAATTGCTACCTTCTGTGTTTGATTAACTTTTTTTTTTTGCGGTAGCGGGGATTGAACCCAGGGGCGTTCTACCTCCGTGCTACACTCCCGGCCCTATTTTTTTATACTTTATTTTGAAACCAGGTGTCACAAAGTTGCGGAGGCCTCACTAGGTAGAGAGAGAGACAGGGAGAGAGAGAGAAAGAGAGACAGAAAGAGAGATAGAGAGAGAGAGAGAGAGAGAGAGAGAGAGCTGAGGCTGGCCATGAACCTGGATCCTCCGGTCTCCACCTCCCAAAGTACTGGGATTACAAGCATGCGCCAACACGCCCGGCTTATTTGATTAACTTTTATGATGTCTTGTCTAAAGTTTCTATAAAAGTAAGGTGCTGGCTACACATGTCCAGGAGAATTGTCATCTATCTCCTCCCCGACCCCACAATTATTAAATATATTCTCCAAGGAATGAGAGACAGTAAAGATGAGCTGGAATGATCAGGTGCCAGATAGGGAGGCCAGCAAAGCCAGGTTAGGGGACTTGATTTTATTGAGAGGATAAACAAGAAGCAGGAATATTTTCGCAAAAAGGACAAAATAAGTTTCTAGAATATTCTTCTGGTAGCTCCAAGCAGTGTCATCTACATAGGAGAGACCACTAGGTATCAGGTTCCTGTCTGCCCTTTTTCTCCATTCCTGTTGGAAATACAATTATTCCTCATCTCTCTGCAGCTTCTTCATCACCATGTGCCCTGGGGCTACAGGATTAAATGCTTGCCCTGCTGGATTTTGATACTGTTTTGGTCCCATTGCTTCGTTCTATGATTCTCTTTCTCCCTTTGGGAATGCAAATGGTTACTCTGAGCCACTGTGCATTGGCTGTATGTAATTTGCTTTTTGTTTTTACAGGGCTCACACCAAGAGTTTCCCTTGAGTCTCAGGGAGACTGTAGGCTTTGGACTTTCGAGTGATGCTGGAACTTTTAAGACTATGGGAACTCTTGGAGATAAGCTTAATGTATTTTGCATTGTGAGGTGGCTGTGAAGTCTAGAGGGCCAGGCAGAGTGTAATGGTTTGGATCTAGAATGTCCCCCCAGTTCTCACTAAAACAAGGTAGCAATGTTGGAAGCAGGGTTTAATTGCTAAGGAGGGGTCCTTAGGGGTGTGGCCTTGTTAATTATATATGGTTCTCTTCTCTCCCTGCCTGCTCTCTGCTTCTGGCCTCCATAATATGAGAACGGAGCCTCTCTATGCTACCCACCACTGTGCCCTGAGCTCCACAGACCCAGCCTGACATAAAGTAAACCTCTAAAATCTATGAAAACTGTGAGCAAATAAATCTGTATGGTCAGTTGTTTTGTAGGGTCAGTTGTTTTGGATTGTGGCAATAAAAATGTTGATTGAGACACAGAGGAAGAGCCAGTTCATAAAACAGTATCTGTGTCTCATAGTATCAACAGACAGTTCCATGCTGTGGACATTTAGGGATTTTTAATTTTTTGTTATTATCCCTAATCTACCATGGTTTGGCTTATTATTTTTTTACTTTAAGATCATGAGTTTATCTTGGTTCCATGCATCATGAAGGGCAGCCATTACTACTGGAAACTATGGAATGCAAGGTTACAAAACCAGGCTTCATGTAATTAAGAGAAAACTCCATGCTTCCTTCCTTTAGGCATTGTGGCTAATCATTACCAATCACACCAAGATGCCCTTCCTGGGAAGCATGCACATTGAGATGTCCATGGGCAATGCAGTGCTCATTGCTTTTTCTCTTTGTGCATTCCTAAATTTATGCACTGATGATAGATCCCTTTTTGTAAAATTACAAGAATTTTTATGAAGAAACATAAACATGCATGTGAAGAATTTTGAAGTAGGACTTGGTAGTTAACTTATGTGGAGCCATGGAAGGGAAAGAGGAGTGAAGACTGGTGAGAGACGCTGGCTCCATTCCAGAAAGCTCTCTGGGAAAGACAGTGAGACATCCTAGTAGGAAGATGTCAGAGAATGAGGCCCGTACAGCTGGACAGCAGGTGGCTGAGGGGCAGGTGTAATCATGCACCTGATGGTGAGGGCATCCCTCATGGATGGTGTTAATCCATTGTCAGTGTGAGAGAGGAGAAAGAGCTGAGAATAAAGCACAGAAACAGCCCAGCAGAGACTGAAACACCCGGTAGGGCAGGGGCAGGAGGAGGGCATAGGGTCAGGGAAGTCCAGGGAGAGAATGGGAAGTCCAGGGGCTGGAAGAGTGCTGAGTGCTTCACAGAGTGGAGGGAGAATAAAGTCCACACAGAAATTGCAGGGTGTAGCCTGCATTACATCAGTGATGAACTTTCATCCAGCTAAAATGGGTAGAAGCCATTCTACCCAGGATAAAAATATGGGCATACAGGGTGGGAGGATAAACAAGAATGGAAACAAGAGCAGTTATCACTTACATTACATGGAATATGCACATATTGAGTGCTTACTGTATATAGGCTGAATATTCCAGCTAATTTACATTATTCTCAAAGAAGCCTTGATAATTAAATGTTAATATACATAGGTAAGTGTTAATATACTCAGATGTTACTACAGGATTTGGAAGTGGCTTGTGTGAACTTCCTAAAGATGGAAATGGGGTGGCATTGCCAGGGAGTAAAGGAAATGCATTAAGGAATGTTCAGCTCTAAATTTGGATCCCTTCTTTCTCTGCCTTACACTCAGTTCTAGTCCTCCTATAGTGTCACCCAGCCAGAAAGAAGGTTAAATCCAGACACGCCTGTGCTGTCCAGACACTGATGTCAGGAGCCCTGGCTCTGGATTCAGGAGTCAGATGGAAAACCAGGTATGATTCCCCAGGTTAACTTGGGAATGGACATTTCCCTCTGAGTCTCAGCTTCTTTATTCATGAAATGGTAGAGATGGAGTTAAAGACCCTCGCTGTACCACTGTATCCACCATGAATTATTTTCTGTATCTGATGCTTTGACCTTTGAGGCCTTGCTGATCCTGGGTGACTGTCTTCTCCAGGGTCCAAACTATCCAGAGCCAACCACCTCTTGTGTCTGGTTCTCACACCCTGGGCCATATTCACTTGTCCTAGTTATACAGAGCCAGGTACCAGACAATCAGGGACAGCCTGTACCACAAAGTACACTGAAGTAATTCCAACTAGCATAACCTATTCCAGCTTTCTCCACCTCTTCTCTTTTTTGGTAGATTTTGCCCACAGCACCCCTTCTTCCCCTGCTTCCTGACTGACTATAGGGGATCCCCTGTGCCTCAACACACCCCAGTACTGTGCCCCCCACCAAGAACTGTGAGTGCAAAAGTATCTTTTCAATGGGCAAGGGCTCCTGATCAGATTTTACCATATGTCAAGTTTTCCATTAAAACATTCCATTAAAAAAAAAACATCTTCATCTTTTCTGCTCCTCCTCTAGATCAAGCACCATCCTAACTGCTTAAAACAACCATCCACTTTGTCCTTCCTACGATCCTATGTGGTAGACCCTCTTTCATTCCTATTTTAGAAATGGAATAACCCAGGCACAGAGGAATTAAGTACTGTACCCAAGGACACCCATATCCAAGTGCTGAGCTGTGATTCAGACCTGGACTACAGTCCCTGAGTTGATACTCAGGGGCTAAGCTGAGTTAATATTCTGCTAAGCTATCCTCCACGATCTGACAGATCTGGACTAATAAACAAGGAGAAAATAAATTGAGCTCCCTTTAATTGCTCATGTGTGAGACATGAGATTATCTCATTGCCTTCGTGCACCCTCTGCATGCAGGTGGGGTCTTAGGGTCTTCATCCCCCTCTGCACTTGTCCAGACCTGGGCTAGATCCACTGGGCTGGTTCAGCTGGACTGCTTCAAGTCTAATTTCAAAACCAGAGGTGAGCACTGCTGGACCTATCATACTTTTGCCCTACACACAACTCCACCCACCTGAGCACAGGGAACAGATTTCCAAATATGTCCCCTGTTACTTGTATTTTAGAAGAACTTACCCCAAGCCCTGCAGGCATAGAGAGAGGCCAGGACCACAGTACAGAGCCACATTCTGGAAGGAGAGCAGCTCTTGGGCCAATGAGTTTCCTGGCTACTCAGAGGAAATGCGTTGGTACGGCCCTAGAGCTCCAGACCAACCCTGAATCCCGCCCAACAGGCCCAATTGCACAATCTGAAAGGAAAGAAAAAGCTCTCCCTCTTCCAAAGAGCTCCCCTAGGATGCCTTGGGACCTCAAGCCACGCCTACCCAGAGTTTACCCTCTCTTATCTGAACAGTCCCTACCCAACTCTCAGAGTACAGATAGCCACAAACTCATCAAACAACTTCTTATGTAAGACTTTCTCCCTCGTAGAATTATAATTTCAGTGCACTGTAAAGTTTTCAAAGGCAGGCACCATAGGCAGAGGCCTTCAGGCAGGGGATAGCTTTGGGAGCTCAGAACAAGCTGGGAAAGTTTAGAGAAACTAAAAACCCCAGAGCTGCTCAACTGGGAGATCAGGACACATCTCTTGGCTTCCCTGGGCTGGTACTGACTAGAGTTCTAGGTTCTCAAATTGGGAAGTGATCTTATACTTCATCTAGTCTCCTATCGATGCCCGAATTAGCTTACATTATTTCTGCCAAGTAGGTCATCCTCCTATCACACACAACAAAGGACAGGTACTCACTACCTTTCAGAGCAGGGATTTTGGACAAATATTCTCACGGTAAATGAAATCCATCTCTCTGAAATCCTTGGCTCTAATCAGGCATTGATCCAATTACTCTTCATCCTTCTAACATTTACTATAATGCCTGGCCCTTGTCTAGGTGTTGTGGACACAAAGATGAGTGCAAGATATGGCCCCTCTTCTCAAGGAGCTGACCACAGAGCAGACAAGACAGAGGTGGATTTGGGAGGGACATTGCAATGCATGTGATAGCACCAAATTGGAGGGGTACAAAGTGCTCTGTGTGTGTGCCTGGAAAGTGCTGTATACAAACTGATGGGGACACAAGGAAGATGCTCAAAGTCCCTTTCACAGAATCATTGAATGTCCAACTTTAGGGACTTATTTAAATGCACTCTGATATAGCTGGTAAGGAAATACTTGATGAGATACAGACTAGTACCTTCTGAGACTCAGGGTGGTTGAGGAACTGGGGCAAGGCCATGCATCACAAAAAAGGAAGAGCCAGTTATCGAAAAAAAAAAAAAAACAGTGGGATGATATGGTCCATACTCTTAACTACTCTGCTGGTATCTTAAATTTTTTTAACAAGTCACTTTGTGGGTCAACTAAGCACACACTTCACTGGCCTGTGGCAGATCTGGTGTAGCCTCTCTTCTGGAACCTCCTCCACCTCCACCCTTTTATTATTTATTTAGAGATACAAGGGAGTTAACCAAGGGGCACTTTCCAACTGAGCTACATCCTTAATAATATTTATGTTTTATTTTAAGATAGGGTCTAAGTAGTTGTCCAGGCTGGCCTCATAGTTGCCCAAGATAGCCTCAAACTTGCAAACCTTCTGCCTCAGCTTTCTGAGTCCCTGGGAATATAGACATTCACCATTGTGCCTGGCCATCTCCACCCCTTTTAAGTGCTGGAATCTATCTGCCGATCCCCCTTGGATCCTCCAGGCTACCATGGAGGATGGGTGCTAGCTGCTGTGCAAAGCTATTTGGAGGAGGACATGTGGTTAGAAACAGGAGCCCCAGGGTTCTAGGAGGGGGCAGAGGTGCTTGCTGAGTCCCATAATTCATGTTCTTCCTTCCCCACTGTGTACTTCCTGCTGGGAAGGCACTGCTCAACCAGGAGTAACATGGCCTGGCTCTTGGGAGTTAACTGGAGTCATGAGATTACTTAATGCCAATGGAGCAGGGGTGACATTGGGCAGTCTTATGTGGAGGCCAGCACAGAAGCAGCTATGCCTGCTCCACACTGGCCATGTCCCTACAGCCAGCTAGAGGCAAAGGCTCCAAGGTGCTAGGGGACGAGGAAGTGACAAGAGGGCAGCCCGAGTTATGATTTGTACTTGGATGATAGCTGCTCTCTGATCTACAGTACTGTTTTGGACTTTACCCAAGCAAGATATCAATTTCTATTCTGTTTGAGCCACAGTACAGATTGCATTGGTTGACCCTGGCAAATTCATGCAGATTGCAAACCATTCCTTATCAATGACACAGGGACTTTGTCAGTAGGTGTGCACAAACTCACCCAGACTCCTGTGTAGACTTCAGAACCAGAATAGTATAAAAGATGCAGTTCCCCTTGGGACTCAGAACTTCATTCAGTACCCCTGATGGCTTCTATCTGCCAGGAGCTGCTTTCTGCTTGAAGGAGTTCCCTGAAGTGAAGGAAAACATTTTTATGCATGGCAAGCCAGAAATTCTAAAGAACTAACCATCATCCCATCTCTTGGGGTACCTCTTAGTCGGTGACTGAATGGAGGTGGTATGTAAGTAACTCAGCTCCCTCCCCTCTCTGTTGGACTTTCTTAGTTTTATGCTTTTATTGGTGCATTATCATTATATGTCATAGTGAGGATCAAAGTGACACAAACATACATGCACACAGTACTTGTTCTTCCCTCTGGGTCCCACCCTGCCCCCTCCCATAGACATTAGTGAAATTTATAGTGACACTTTCATATGGGCATAGAATTATTTGAACTGTTTCCTTCATCAGCTCTCCTTTTCCTCCTCTCCACTTCCATCCCCCAATCCCTTCTACTCTTCTACTTGTCTCTCTCTTCATTTATCCAAAATCCCTTTTGTTTCCCATTTTCTCTCTAGCTTCGATATTTGAGAAGAAACATAAGACTCTACTTTCTGTGACTGGCTGATCTTACTTGGTCCCATGCATTTTCCAGCAGCTGGCATACTTTGGTTCTTTATGGCTGAATAAAATTTTTATAGCAGCACAGTTCACAATAGTCCACAAGTGAATAGATAATGAAAATGTGATATAGACAAATGCTGGACTAACTTTCAAAAACCAATTCTTCCCACACCATTTTCTCCTAGTCTTGAGCCCAGGCAGCCACAGTGGTAACTGACTGCACATTGAATCCTTTACTGGCTGCTTTCCCCTCTCTCCCTCCCATCTTCCTCCCATCTCTGTTTCCTGCATCTCCCAAAGTCAACTACTTGCACTTGAATCATAGTCTAAGATCAGCTTTTTGGGAAACCCAAAGAAAGACAAAAGATCCTTAGCTCCTTCGTCACATGATCCACATGCACTGTTGGGGTTGAATGGTGACCCCCTAGTATTCATATGTTTGGTTCTAACCCCCAGTACAGAAGACAGTGACTTCATTTGGTGATGGGGCCTCTAAAAAGGAAATTATACAGCTGGGTGTGGTAATGAATGCCTATAATACCAGTACTTAGGAGGCTGAGACAAAATGATAAGAGGTTTGATGCCAACTTCAGCAACTTAGCATAAAACTATTTCAAGATTTAAAAAAATAATAATTGAAATGACTTGGGGTGTAGCTAGTAGGTAGTATATCCCTTGGTTCAATTCCTGGTAGCACAAAAAAAAAAAGAGAGATGATAGTAAAATGAGGCCATTAGGGTGGACCTAATGTTTGGCTTCCTCTTAAGAAGAAGAAATTTGAATATACAGAGGCTCACCAAGTACACCTGTGCACAGATGTTTAGCATGCAGATTATTACATATGGATAGAGATGGGATCTTTATTAGTGTGTTCCCACTCACCAGTCTATAACAGGGGCTGGAATGAGTGCTAATGGGCAGCCCTTTTTGAATTGGGGAACTTGAACTTTCATGTCAGCCCAAACCTACGGTCTTGGGAAGAGCCCATGAGCTTCTTAGAGACAACTGGTCCTGTATGACTGCTGGTTCCTGATCCACTGTTTATCACTGACATGCTTATGAACAGCACATTTTACAAACAAAGGCAGCCACACCTAGACCTTCCCTGCACCCGGCTGCAGACTCCAATGCCCATTCCCAGCTCATGATGGCTCTGCAGAAGTGAGGGCTGGAGCTGGAATACACCAAGGCTCACACCAAGCCTCATGTTCATTTAACAAGACTAATCTCCCTGTGTCACTCTGGCTGTAGGGGACTCATCTCTTTGTGTTTAAGTGGAAGTTTATTGGGGTTCTTGCTTTTTCCTTGGGAACTCCCAAAGATTTACCCGGTGAAACTATCTGATCTAGAGAGTAAAATCCTAAGAACAGGCCTAGAGTCCTAAGCAGATAGGCAAAACTTGGGAAAGAAATTGTCCCCCAAACCACCCCATATCCACTAATTTACTTAATATACATGGAGTGCACCTATTAGAACAGGCGTTGGACAAGAGCAAGCCCATGTCCTACTGGTCTTCACTCAGCTTTGCCTGTTCATCATGGGATTAATCAGATGTAGATCTTGGCAGAGAACTCTGTGCTGGGAGAGCAGAAGTCTGGGATCCAGAAGGTTATGAAGGAGGACATCTCACGCATGTGTGCCTGATAACAAGACCTATCACAGAAGACTCTTTCGGAACCATGACCTTGTATCCAGGTCACAACAACTTTATGCAAAGAAAAATGCTAAAAGGACACCAGGCTGGTGTCTGTTTGCCCAGCCTTGGACATGTGCCGTCCTTGACACTGACCCTGGGAACCTCTGCTATTAATCCTTGCAGCCAAAAATTATTGTTGGAAAAAAACTGATGCAATCCTCCTCATTTTGCCTTTAAATTTTCCCTTTACCAGCTATAGAATGCACTGTGGTTTCCATGCCAGGCTGGTTCCCCACTGAACTGCTCCCTGCTTATTCCCAAGTAAATATTGTTTAAAATTTTCTCTCTGTGTTTTTTTTATTTAAAGTTGAGACCATATCAGCATACTGCCTGTATAATTATTAATAGTTCTTATAAAAATAGATTAGCTCTTTTTAATCTAATACCCTCATTCACAATGAGATTTTATACTATTTCCATACATGGGAGGCCTGTATGAATTGCAATAAATTAAGGTTAAGTATGGTTAAGCTTAAAATGTGTTACTGTATTTTAATTAAAATAATGGTAAAATTAAAAGTAAATAAGCATTATAAATATTAATACGTCTGGTTTACAAAAATAACAAATCTGTATTTCAAAAGTGTACACCTGAAAATATTTCTCTTGGTGTGGAAAGTGAACTGTTGTTGATGGGGGAGGACACTTAGTAATACAAATACAGTGGCAATCTTGATCACCACCGTGTCTTCTAGTTAGGGGACAAGGCACTGGCTTTGTCAAGGGCCATCACCACTGCAGTCATGTCCTTCAGCTTCAGGAAATGTCTTCCTGTTGATGGTCAGTTCATTGGACAGAAATGGTACTGTGCCTGCACCTTCCATGGGTGTGGACACTGTGTTGTAAATAGGGAATCAGACAGCCTAAGCTCAATCCAGGCCTAAGACTGACTGAGTTAGAGCATCTGAGAGATATCTTTACCTGTAGCTGTGACATAGAGGGGACAGCTGCACTCCTCATGATCACAAGTGGTCATTCTGAAGGGCCTGGCATTCAAGCCGTCCCCATTAGGCCATCATTTTGCGACTGCAGAGTGAGAATGTAGGAGTGACAATAGGGTCGACTAAAGGAGCCAACAGGCCCAGAATCTCAGTGGCTTCTTTTGCTTACATAAAGAACTAGGGTGTTGTTCAGGTCAACAGTGTGGCTGACCTCCACATGATGATTCATGGGTCGTGTGCTGACACACATCCTGTAAATAATAGGTGGTAAATATTTGAAGTCTCTGCGGCAATTACCCAACTCTGCTGCTGTAGTGAAAGCAGCCATAGACAGCAGCATAGACATAAGCATGGCTGGGCACGGCTGTGCTTCAGCAAAACTTTATATTTATAAATAGACAATGGGCCAGATTTGGCCCTTTGAGCTAGAGTTTGCTTATCCCAATCTAGACTTCGATGGCCTTGCCATATTTAACTTTCATGAGTCTTGATTTCAAAGTTTTCATGAGTCTTGATTCCGGTCAGCTGGAAGGGGAAGAGCATGGAGGAATAACCACCAGGGCTTCAGGGTCCAGAATGAGCGGGACACCCGTCACTCCACTTCAGCTCACATTCCATTGCAGGAAACTGTCACATGATAGATCCATCCAATCACGGAGAAGCCTGACAAATGAGTTCTGGATGTAATCAGAGAGATGTGGACAGATTTTAATGAACCCCCAGTCATACCTGCCACAAATAGTATACACATAATTGTGGATTTTATAATAGGAATTGTTTTTCTAATACACAACAGAATAAGTACATACCACTTGTATAAATGATTCAGAGTTTGTTTGTGTCCCATCCAAAAAGTATTTGTGTAGATCCAGGAATCAGGACACTACGCTCTGATGAAAACTGAGCTTTGTACTTTGATTTGTTCCCAAGGGCCTGATCATAAAACTAGTCCCTCATTGCTAGGGATTCTTTATAGAGGTTTTATTCAGCCTTTAATAAAGAAAAAGAAGCAGATGATTCTGATATAAATGGAAAAATTTAGATCCAGAAGAGTTAAGAGAATGTACGAGTAAAATAAGATCGACCAGAAAAGCAAATAGGCCCAGAATTTGAATGGCAGTTTTTTGCTTATGTAAAGAACTAGAGTGTTACATGTTCTTATTTTTTCTTCTTTGGACACAGGCCAGGAGCACACTGGGATGTATACTGTGTGTGGGGAAGGATGGCTCAATACACTGTCTCCCTCCATCCTATCAACACAGGAGGTTGCAGGGGGTCTCAGGTGCAATGGGATGAATTGCACCTATTGAATTGAATGGTAACCTGGAAAGGGTTCAGCAAAAGTCAAACTGTAGGTCATACTATAAACATCTGGGCAAAGGGAATGGTCTCAACACAGAAAAATGTTTTGTGTGTTTTCGTTCCCTGAGAATTACCAGTGTTTGAAACTATTAATGCCCCAATTGATCTATGACATTTTCTGGTGGCACTGGGCACTAAGAGATGGACAAGATTTTGAGGAGAAAAGAGGACATTAGCAGCGGAGACAGACAGGCGTGGGCACTTCATGGGCAGACTCCTTGCATCGGACAGGTGAAGACAGTACAAAGGGCTTGACCATCAAACTATGAATAGACTTTATTTCCAAATAGTGAGGAACCATCGTAAGGCTTTAATTCAGGCAACTCCAAAATGAAAAGAGTGTTTCTGAAAGTAGAATATGACAGAACAAGGCAAGCCATTGGAGGCACCCGCAGGTTTAATCTGAAAGAAGCCCCTCCTACAGACTCACCAGGAGACTGAAAGCGGAGCTCTCCATTTCAAAGAAGTAGAGAAAGATTGTTTGTATTAAAATAAAAGCAATCAACCACTTCCTGTGAAAGAAAGGGGATGAGGCAATTTCTATTCTCTTCACAAATCTTTCTTTAAAAAACCCCAGCAAACTAAAGGTCTTGAAGGTACACACCCATATGCAACAACAGATGGGGAGGAGACGACAGCAGTGTGGAAGCAGGAGGTGAGCAGAGCAACGAGAACGGCTTGTAGACAGAGAGTGGGAGTGGATGAGTGGGGAGGAGGAAGACCCCAAGCAAACACGAATGTGTAATGGAGACAGCATCTCTCTGTGTTGAGTGGTGACAGAAACCTATAAATATGGGGGTACAAGTGTCCCCCACATATGGCCATGACTAGTATAGCTCTCCCCCTTGAGGTCTACCACCAGGCCATATCCCAGGACTCTGACCACCTAATCATATCTAAGCATAAGAGGGTTCTCCGCTGTCATCAACATAATGTGATTTCTGTCCAGAGATCTGAGTCTCAGAAAGAAGAAGTTTCCTGAGGCTCAAGGATGTGGCTGCAGTAACGATGTCTCTTGATGAAATCCATGCCTGGCCACCAACTAGTGCTCATGACAATGGAAAGGTGTGCCCTGGCTCTTCTATCACCAGCCAACCATCAGTGGGTCCTCTTCTGCCTTGAGTGACCTATCTTGGTGCAGCACTTCTGAAAATCAATTGTTAGGTTCAGTTAAACTACTCAAGGAAATCTACAGTCATGAATAAGAACCAAAGGGCAGCAGCCCTGAAAACACCAAGTATCAACAACAGCACAGAACCATCCTGACCCTACTGCCAGGGGGCAATTGGTACAATGACTTTGGAAGTTTTTTTGGAGTGTCTACTAGAGTTCACAGATGGAACTCCTATTTCCCAGCAAATCCACCCTTAGGTATACATCCAAGAGTAATTCATGCACATTCTCATTAGAAGACATATTCCAGAATATTCATGACAAGCTTTTTAATAAACTTGATCTAGAGACTATCTGTAATAGGCTAAATTACATACACTCCCGAGGCAGACGCTGCCCCCTAGGGGTGCTGTGGGAGGGCGGGCGGCGGCAGCAGGGAGGCTGGCAGCAGGGAGGCAAGGGCGCCATCAGGGAGGCTGGCCGTGGGGGGACCGTCGGGCAGGGCTGGCCGTCGGGG
>PVJS01014583.1:21459-40351 GCA_004027185.1 Glis glis | reverse complement strand
GGAGGGAGACATTTAATGAAGAGGCTATACAGACAGCAAAAAAGCATATGAAAAAGTGTTCAACATCACTACACCACCCATCAGAAGAGCTATAATAAAAAATAAGTGGCAAAATCAAATGCTACAGGGGTATGTAGAAAACAGATCTCTCATACAGTGTTTATAGGAATGTAAAAGTGCACAACCAATCTGGAAAATAGTTTGGCAATTTCATATGATACTAGAAATATACTTAACATATAACCCAGTTTTGCACTCCTAAGCATTTACTCCAGAATAATGAAAACATAGCCACACAAAAACCTATACACACTTATTCATAGTAGCTTACTTCTAATAGCCAAAAACTAGAAACAACCCAAATGTCCCTTACTAGATCAATAAACAAACTGTATTAGATCCATAACATGAAATACTACTCAGCACTAAAAAGAAATAAATTATCAACATGCAACAACTTAGATATCTCAAGAGCAAGTTTTTAAAAAGCCAAGCCCAAAGTCACATACTATATGGGTCTATTCATATAATATTCTCAAAATGACAAAATTCGAGAGATAGAAACAGATTTGTGTTGTCTGAGAGTTAGGGATGGTGTTGGGGGGGGTGACTATAAAAGGGGTAGCACGAGGAAATTCTTTGTGGTTATGGGATAGTTCCATATGTTGATAGCAGGCTGAGGTGGTGGTAAACACAGCTAAACAGAACTAAACACACATACTATGCCAATGTCAATTTCTTGGTTTTGATATTATTCTATAATTCTGTAAGATATATCACCATTGGGAAAAGTATATGGAAGATGTATAGGACTTCTCTTTGCAACTTTCTGTGGATTTATAACCATTTTCAAGTACAAAGTCAATGTGACAAACACTCTATGTAGCCTACAATATTGAATAGCTGTATTTATTCTCTGGCACTTTATACAAAAACAAAAGCCAATATCTGACAAAGTACATTTGGGGAGTGGCTAGGAAGTTGGCAAACACTGAAGCAAGGAAATAATTTAGGAGACTATTTCATCTCTCCTGAAAATCTTACATGCATGCTAGGCAATACTATCCTGAATCCTAAAATTTCAGAATTAAAGTTACCCAAAGACTAGTATTACCCAAATATTCATTGAAAAAGTAGATGAATCAACCAAGAATTATGTAGATGAATAGTAACAAAAAGAACAGCCAATTCTGAGTATTATTATGTGCCAAGAATTGTATTAAGTATCATCTATGTTTTATCTGTTTTAATCCTTCAACTACCCTTTGAGCTGGGTTTATTACATTAAACTGGGGATTGTGCAAGTTAAATTCCATACTCAAAGCCTTACTGTTAAGAAATGGTAGAGCCAAGACTCAAAACTCAAGCAGTCCAACCACAAAGCCCACAGTCCTAATCCATAATTGAATACTGTCTCCATCTTTATCTGTGAGGGAACAACCAAATAAAATGCAGGAAATTAAATTCAAGAGGTAAGGTGGTTGGAACTGAATTGATATTACTTTAGTTGACCTTTGAAAAGGCACCTGAAAAGAAAACCTCTAAAGATACAATTGCTCTAACATATAACTAATAGATGCTAAAATAATTTCCTACTAAATGAGCATTAAGTAAGTTTTTTGTTGGAAGGCCTATACTCATTAAGCCTAAAAAGACCTATGCATCCATTCTGCGTTAAGTGAAAATATGACACAATGATATATAGATCCAGTAGTAATTTGGCCTGCCTCTGGTAGGGTAGGAATTAAGTGCCTTCTAAAAGTCTCTTCCTAAATGACCCAGAATTTCTAGTTTGGAATTCATTAATTTTGTAAATGAGTGAATATTTTTTTACTTTTCCAATTTTCTATAAAATAAAACCATACAGCCAGGCAAGAGAATTATGAAATATAATATTTTAAATTTAAATTTTTCCCTTCACAAGTAAAAAAACAGAGAGATTATAAATAATAAACACAGTAGCAGGAAAGTAAACCTTTAAAAGAAAGGGGAGGCAAAAAAGTCTAACCATCTGGCAACCATACAATATCTGAGAAAATGTTAGTGTTCTAATTGCGATCTAATTGAGTTTGATTTACTTGTCAAGATAATTGCTTCAGCATTAATTAAATATGTCTCTTGCAGCTGCACAGAAAGCAAAACCTTACATTCTGCTGATTATATAGGATATACATCGCTCATTCAAGTCAACATTGCTAGGTTCATGTTACACCAAAAATAGCTCTCTGTATATTGATTATTAACATCTCCGATTTTGACATTAGTATTTTCTCCACAGGTTAAGAATAACATTTCTTAAATTGTGAGAGGAAATCAGCGAGGCTACCTAGAGATTAGTCAGAAAACAATTCACAATCAACAGTAGTCAATTCTGAAGAGCTCTTTCAGAGAAGAAATTTTAGTTTTAAATCCCCAGTTATCTGAGGGACTATAATTATCTGTATTCTAATGATTAAAAATAAACATCAGAAATCACATTTATCTATTTTCTCTATAGTATTTCTCTTCTTACAAGTTTGTAACCATTTTCCCAAAAGGTTGAGACCATCTTCCCATATTAAACCAAACACTGGCACTTCCCATTGCCTCACTTGGTAAACCATTCCAGGATTACTGGCAATCATGAAATTTTCCCCAAGTATACTGAATTTAAATTCACTACAGAATCAACTGAATTCATTTCCTCATGAAATGGTAGAGAATAGGTAATCAGTAGTCTTAGAAAATTAATGGTGCGTGCATATACTTAGTTACTAGATCATCCTGCTACCTTTCAGGTTACTCATAATCTTCTCAAATCCAATAACTTTGCCTCACTGTTGTACTTTCTAATTCCTTAATCATCAGGGAGAGTCTCTTCCAAATTCATTCCAAGTTTTACTGGTACAGCAAAGAGGTAAAGGGAATTTTAGTCTAACAAGAACAGGTTACATGAGTTATGCTTAAGGCCACATATCAATGCAGGTCTACATTTCACATTTACATTCATTCTTTTCATTCTTTGTCTATTCATTCACTCACTCATCCATCAGCAATTATTTCTGAAGTTCCATTCTAGGCCAAGTCTATGCTCAGAGCATTTGTAGTCAAAGCAGATTAGAGGCAACTAAAATGCAATATGGACTGGCCTGTGATACGGAAAGCCATGTGGCTGACAAGGAAAGGTTGCTAAACTAGAATTCGGAAATTATACTGGGGGTATCTTAGAAAAAACTCCCAAAAGGAAATTATACGTGTGTGTGTGTGTGTGTGTGTGTGTGCGCGCGCGCGCGCTTAAAGTGATCAGGAGTTAGCCACATCAAGGGTGAAGGAGGAGGATAAGCCCCACATAGAATGGGGGAAAAAGTATTCAGACATGGCTAGGGAACTAAAATACATGGATCACAAACTAAAATAACAACTAAAGAATTTTGAAAGATAAGCAAGAGAGGTACAAGACTTGAGTTGACCCTGGGAGCTAGGGACACACTAAGTGACTTTAAGCATCTCCTTCAGTGCTTCAAATTAGAATTTTACAAAGGTTATTCTGGCTGCTGTGTGAAGAATGGATCAGAAAACAGTCAGACTGGAAGTAAGAGGAACTAGATTAAGATTCTACTCTAGAAATCCAACAATAAGATGATAACAAACTAATCTGATATAATGAAAGCTAGAATGGAATGCAGAGGATACATTAAAAAATACTTATAGGCGGGAAGTATAGGTCTGTTGTAGAACACATGCTTAGCAGGCCCTGGGTTCACTCTCTAGCACACACACTAACAATTTTTTTACAAAGTAAGATCGATAGGGCTTATTACATGCAGCAAATAATAGAGGAAAAAGGAATCGCAGTTGTCTTGAGAGTTTAAATTCTCATGATGGACCTAAAATAATTGTCTTCTTCTATCTTATCTTTTTGTTTTTTAAGTTGTTTTAATACTTTCCTCATTTAAAAATAACTTTTCTTCACTGTGGAAAATTTTTAGAAGCAGATGAACAAAATGCAGAAAATAAAAATCACCCTATTTCCATTATACAAAATGACTATTATAAACATCTTGCTATAGTCGTTCAACTCTTTTTTTTTACAAATGCATGACATTTGTTAGAATCACATAAAACATTATTTTATAATCAGCATTCCTTCCCTCAATTTTTCTCTTAAAAAATGTTTTTTCAAATCATGGTCCTCAGACCAAAAGCATCAACATGATGTGTGAACGTATTAGAAATGCAAATTCTTAGACACCAACCCCACAATTTCTGAAGATGGGAAGCCAGTTGATTCTGATGTACACTCAAGTTTGAAAATCACTGTTGCAGAACACATTAATGGAAACACATCTTATCTACCGTACTAAGATATGATCATTTATCTAATCATTCCACTAATAGTTTACTATTTTCACCATTTAGGTGATTCCCAATTTTTGCTGATAAAGTACAGTATATATACTCTCAACTAAATCTTCAGATCCATTATGGTTTTAACTGGAATAATCCCTCGCACTTGAAATTCTAGGTTAAAGCTCATTAAACGTGTGATGTATGTTCTCAGATTCTTTCTCGCCTCAGAACTCAAATCCGAACTGCATGAGAACAGCTGTTTCTCTAAACTCTTAGTCATAGTATATTATCACTTCTTAAAAACCTCTGCCAACTTCACAGATGCCAATTGGCAGCATATTAGAGCTTTAGTGTACATATCTATTATTTTTACTTTTCTTTTTCTGTAAACATTATGTGTTCTTTACATTTTATGAAAGTTTGTCTTTAGAGTTTTCTAAAAATAAGGGTATTGACTATTTGCTTACTTTGTTGAATGAAAATATTTTCTGGTTGTTATTTTCCCTTTCTGGCATGATTTTTTTAACTAACATTTTGCGTTGGTATAATACATTTGTTTCCAACTGATTAACCAACACTAACACATTATTACTAACTAGTTTACATTATTTGCGTTTTACAGTTCTGTGGCTTTTGACAAATGTACGCCATTAACAGTATCATAAAAAATAGTTTCATTGCCCTGGAAATCCCCTATGCTCTACCTATTCATACTCCAGACTCCAATCCCTAGCAATCCTTTTATTGTTCTGTAGTTTTTCCTTTTCTAGAAAGTTGTACAATTTAAATATAGAAATAATTGTATATTTGTAGTCTTTTCAGCTCATTTTCTTTCTCTTAGTAATATGTATTTATGGTTCCTCCATGTCTTTTTATGGCTTAATCTTTCATTTCTTTTTAGCACTAATATTTCATTGTATGGCCACATAAAAAAATTCCTGATTCATTTGTCTATTGAATAGCATCTTGATTGCTTTCAACATTTAACAATTATACATCAAACTGCTATAGACATTTCTAACCAGGTTTTTTTGTGTGGACATACATCTTCAACCATTTAGGTAAGTGGCTAGGAACAAGACTACTGAATTCTATGCTAAGACTGGCTTTGTAAGAAACTGCCAAACTGTCATCTAAAGTGCCCACACCATTCTGTATTCCCACTACAATGAACGAGAGTTCCTGTTGCTCCACATCCTAACCAGCATTTGGTGTTGTCAGTTTTTTTAATTTTAGCCATTCTAATAGCTGTGTAACAGTATCTTCTTGTTTAAAATTCTCTAATGACATATGATTTTGAGCATCTTTTCATATTATTTTCCAAATCTCCTTTGGAAAATCTCCTTTTGGGTTAGAGATAACCCAAAAGTTGAGACCTTTTGCCCACTTTTTAATCAGGTTGTTTTATGTCTGCTTTAAGTTCTTTGTAAATTTTGGATACAAGTCCTTTATCAGATATGAAATATTTTCTGCCAACATGTGGCTGGCCTTTCACTTTTTATTTTGCTAAATAAAATTCAAGTTTTCATTTTTATAATGAAATTAATCAAGATTTTCCACACATTATTATACTTCTGTTTAGAGGTCCCTAGTGATCCCCAACATTCATAAGTAATTAAATAAGTATTTTGAAGAATTTTTTACATTTATCCCATTAATGCACCTATAGGATTTGTGTGTTGCAGCAAACCCTTTAGTCTTTTTGCTTTTTTAAAACACTGCTTTTATCATACATCAAATTCTCATATATATTCTGGAATCACTTTTTAAATTTTATCCCCCAAAACATTTCATTATAGTGTGTTAAATTTATGATTTTCTACCCATCAACACAGTCTCTTCATTTATTGAAGTCTCGTTTTACATCCCTTCATGGTGCTCTGTTCTATTCTTTATAGATCCTATACTTTCTTTATTAGTTTAATTCCTAGAAAATATACAGTATGTTTGAATAAGTGTAGTTGTCATCTGTGCTCTTGTATGTAGGATATCTTTTTCCATTTTATTTTTATTTGATATTTCTTACATATGGTAAAGCATTGAGTTTTGCACATTTGTAGCTAGTCACCAATCTCTGTTATCAGTTGAAATAAATTTCCAATTGATTTCCTTGAATTTGTAAGTAATATATTACAAGTTAAAATAATTCTGTTCTTTATTTTTATAAAATTCACTTCATATTCTTTTATTGCACCAAACTAAATTTCTACTAATTGAACAGTGATAATGATAGATAGCACACTGTCTTAGTTCAAAACACTAAGGATCTGTATTCCATAATAAATCCTACTTTGTCATAATGAAGTCTTTTAATTAGTCATTGAATTCATATCCATCCTATAGCTTATAATTAGCCTTAACACATTATTTTCTCAACCTTACAATGCTTGCATTGGGCCATCTTTCAAGTTTGCCCAACTTCATATTAAATCCAAATCCTATGGTCCAGTGATGGACCCCCCATCTTCCTCGATGTGTTATATTTACATTTATGCAGGGATATAATAAAACTACTCAACAATCATAGGACCATTACCAACTTCTCAGTATACCTTGTTCTGCCAAATTCAACACTTTAAACTATTAAAGTAATAAAGTTAAGAGCAATTAAGTATGATAACTTTGTGTGTGTGTGTGATACTAGGAGTTGAACCCAGGGGCATTTTACCTCTGAGCTACACCCCTAGCCCTCTTTTTAGAAAGGAAAAACTGTTTACTTTTGTGCCAAGAAGATACACAAATTCTAACTCTTCAACAGATTTTATTGCCATGGTACAAGCCATATCAAAAATCTGTCATAACGGCTTCAATAGTAACTCAAACTACTCACTAAAATAAAGTTACTTTTTCTAGCCAATAAAACAGAGTAACGATTTCTAAAGTAAAAGTATCCTTACTATCATTTTTCCTGATAAATCAATGAAATGTTAACAATTATCAGCAATAACCTAGTGATAGAAAGTTTCTTATTTGTTGCTACAAAACAATCTAGTTACAGTACCTATTTTTTAACATCCCTCTACTGCCCTATTGCCCCCTCTCTACTCACAGGTAGCCACAACTCTACTCTCCATTTCTATGAATTCAACGTTTTTAGATTCCACATATAAGGGAGATTATGCCATATTTGTCTCTCAGTGCCCGGCTCATCTCACTTAAAAGTTTCTTCTATGTTCATCCATGTTGTCCCAAATGACAAGATATCCTTCCTTCTTAAGGCTGAGTAACAGTCCACTGTATATATATACCACACTTTCTTTGTCCATTCACCTATTAATGAACACTTGGTCAATTTCATATCCTGGCTACTGAAAATAAGGATCAATGAACATGGACACGCAGATATCTCTTTGACATACTAACTTCATTTATTTATTTGTTTGTTTGTTTGTTTGTTTGTTATTTGTGTGTGTGAGTGATGCTGGACATTGAACCCAGGGGTGTTCTACCTTGAGCTATACCCCCCAGCCCTATTTTTATTTTTTATTTTGAAACAGGTTCTCACTAAATTGCTGAGAGCCTCGGTAATTTGCTGAGGCTGGCTTCAAACCTGCATTCCTCCTGTCAGCCTCCCAAGTACTGGGATTACAGGTGTGCGTCACCACACCCAGTTCTAACTTCATTTAAATAAGTGGGATTGCTGGATCACATGGTGATATGGATTCTTAGTTTTGGATATATACCCAGTAGTGGAGTAGTGGTAATTGCTGGGATGACATTTAATTTTATTTTTTTTGCAATACTGGGAATTGAACTCAGGGACATTCTATCTCTGAGCTCCACCCCAGCCCTATTTTTTATTCTTTATCTTGAAACAGGGTCTCACTAAATTGCAGAGGGCCTCACTAAGTAGCTAAGGCTGGCCATGAACACGGATCCTCTGGTCTCAGTCTCCCAAGTACTGGGATTACAAGCGTGTGCCACCACGCCTGGCGTAACATTTAATTTTTTGAGGCACCTCCATATTAATTTTCCATAATGGTTGTCCTCATTTACACTCCCACCAACAGTTCAAGGATTCAACTCTTCTCTATATTATATAAACATATTATTACCTGTTATTTGTTTTTATTTTTAATTAACAATATATCACCAATATCTGTATTATTAACTACTTAACCATATTACCACAACTGCTCAACATTAGATCTTTCTTTTCTTTGACAAATGGGGATACTCTTTTGAACCATACTCCTGCTGACTAGAATATGACTAGGAAAACTAGAAAGTGAATACTCATCTTAAACCAGGAAGTAGCATAGACAGGTAGCTAAGCAGCAAGTTGGAAAAACACAGGTCTCTGAGTCTCTGATGATTTTGTGGAATAAAGCCATTGACTAGACTTGAAGAGTCTGCCATAGAATTTTACAGAAGCCAGGTATGGTGGTGCACATCTATAATCCCAGGACTTGGGAGGCTGAGAAAGGCGCATCTCAGGTTCAAGGCCTGTGCACGGTCATTAGAAGACCCTGCCTGGTATAGCTCAGTGGTAGAACGCTCACGGGCTCAACCCCCGGTACTCCCCCCCACACACACACTTTTTTCCATAACAAAAATAAATCACTCAATCAATATTAACTATTATTACTACTGAAGAATATCTACTTACATGAAAAAAATGTTTACAACATACTACTAGATTTTAAGATGTGGCACACAAAGAATCATGAGCACACTCACCAAAACATTTTCAGCAGTTCAGTGATCCCCTCTACATATAAATTACATATATTTTTTCCTTAATTTTTATGTATTTCCCAGATATTATGCATTAAGTATTACTCTTATAATTTGAAAAAGTATAATTAAATGAAAAATAGATATTAGAATATAAAGCCCAAAGAATAGATTAATATTCATCTAGCTATTTAGTGCTAACTTTCTCCATAAAACTACACAGAGAGCAACAGAAAAACATCTTCAAAAAACTAGTATAGATATGCCCTTGACCTTTAAAGAATCAATCTAGTCTGAATTAATTGGAGTAGAGGGAAGGAGTAGGGAAGAAATTAAAGATAACTATATATCATAGTAAAAGCAACAATAGGAAAAATCCACCTATCCACAATTCACTTTACACTGAATCACTACAATTTTTTATCCTAATTTTTAAAATTGTTTTACCATTAGAAAGTTGGAGGACAGTGTTCACAGCTATATTTTATTTCCCCAAACCTACATACAGGTTCTTTATCTTATTATTCAAATGCAAAGAGACTGTTATGAAGTTGGTTTTTGTTGTTGTTTTCCTCCAAAATTTCACTACTGCAGTGACCACCAAGCTGGCAAATGGCTCCTAAGCTGGAAGCGAAACAAGACTTCAAATAATTTATATATAATCATTTCAAGAACACTTCTTTTATCCTACAAAAGAATTTTGTTCCTGACTCACAAGCTGACAATTTCTCAGCATACTTGAAATCTCACTTAGCTCTCTATTATAAACAGTGTAGTATTTGACTACCACATCAATAAATAAAATTCTAAAAAGAACCATTTTTCTGTTTGGTTCACATTTGTTCTGCATATGCCAATGAACCTAAGGTATTTGTGATATTAAACTATTAAAAGCTTTAGCTTGATGCCAGGCATGGTGGCGCACGCTTGTAATCCCAGTACTTTAGGAGGCAGACACTGGAGGATCCGGGTTCGCGGCCAGCCTCAGCTCTCTCTCTCTCTCTCTCTCTCTCTCTTTCTCTCTACTTAATGAGGCCCTCAGCAACTTCGTGAGACCCGGTTTCAAAATAAAGTCTAAAAAAATAGGGCCGGGGGTGTAGCACGGAGGTAGAACGCCCCCTAGGTTCAATCCCCGGTACCGCAAAAAAAAAAAAGCTTTAGTTTACCAAATGATCAGGCAATCTGAAAATAGCAAAATATCTATTCTATGTAGACTAGTCTGGTCAAAACCCAAAATAAGGGAGCAGAACATAAACTCATAAGATAGTCTCTTTTACTAACCCCACTCTTTCCTTTATTAAACCTGTTTCATACAGTATTAGTGAAGGATTAACTATTCCAACACAGTCTACATATAGGCAGTATTCTATCCTAATATTTTAAACATGATTTCCCTAACCAAAGAGCTCAAGGAAATTAAGCCTATCTTGATTTAGTTATCTTGACTATAGCGAACAACAAATTTCTATTGCATGTGATGTTTGTTGACTGGTATTAAGAAGGCACTCTACTCTCTCAGCCTTTATTTTTTAATTAATAAAATAGTATAGAAATAGAGGTATTTCTTTGTTTTTGTTTTTTTTTTTTTTTGCAGTACTGGGGATTGAACCCAGGGGCATTCTACCTCCAAGCTACACCTGCAGCCCTATTTTTTATTCTTTATTTTGAAACGGGTCTCATTAAGTTGCGGAGGGCGTAAGTAGCTGAGGCTAGCCGTGAACCCGGATCCTCCAGTCTCAGCCTCCCAAGTACTGGGATTACAAGCGTGCACCACCACGCCTGGCCAAAATAGAGGTGTTTCTAATGGCACAGATAAAGAATTATTATATATTGTGTCCTTGGAAATCCATTGAGAAGCAGCGTACAAATGCTATCCTGATTCAATGCCTCCAGATAAAACTTTTGTCTCCACCAATGTGTTTGTGTTTTGATTACCCTATCATACAATGTTTTTAATTATAACTATAACAACATCACAAGCTCATTCATTCTTTGATTACTTAGTCTACACACAAGACAGGAGGGTTTAGCTAAATCCCTGTAAAATTTCATTAACGGAGTCCAATTCCAGGTAAAGTGACGTGAAGCACACCCAAACTTCTTTCTCCCACTAAATAGTTATAAAATCTAGAGAGAAGGTATGGAGCAGCTCTTTGAGGACTTTGAAAAAGTAAATAGTAGCAGACAGACTTGGGAAAAAGATGAGAATGTGAAATACCACAAAACGTGGCAATAAATTTACCTTTCTCCCCATCCCTACCACTCTTCTGATAGCACCCAGCCTAAATTCAATACACCAGAAACCTAGAAATAGGCAATGAAACTCCAGGACTAGCCCTCTAGTTCTAGCTCAAGGAGCAGGAACGGGACCACCTAATGCTCAAAGAAAGTTTGGAAATACCCTACCTTTTTTCTCTTTCTTTTCTCCATCCCATCACAGCCCATAAACAGTCTCCAAGCAACAGTGGCACTGACCACTAATAAGAGCTTACAAGAGCTAAAATTCTAAGGAAGCAGAAACTTTCTCTCCATTCAGCAGAGCTGTGACTCCAAGAGAGTGAGGCCAGATACACATTTTCCCCCTTCCTCTCTATTCTCCCAGGGATTGGCTTGGAATGAGGGAGAGTTGGGGAAGCCCATATGAAAGTGGAGTAACAAAAGCCCCAGTTTTCTAGCAGAGGACAAAAAAGAAAAGCCCCAGAGAACTGCAGAGTACCTCATCAGTGCAATAAGATAAGAATAATAAAGAAAAGATGCATACAGATCCGGAAGAAAAATAAAATTATACCTATTCACCAATGACATGATATCTACATAGAAAATGCCAAGGAATCTCCACTAAACTTTCTACAACAAATGAGTGAATCTGGCAACTCTACACAATATAAAGTCAACACATAAATATCAACTCTTCTTCTATAAACCAACAATAAAATATTTGAACAAAAATTTTAACATCATTTATAATAGCTCAAAGAAATATGAAACAATTGGTATAAACCTAGTAAAATGTTTACAAGACTTTAAAAACGCTAATGAAAAATCAAAGGAGACCTAAATAAATGGAAATATATGCCATACTCATGGATTAGCAAACCCAATATAATCAAGATGTCAATTATTCCCAGAATGAATCATAAGTTCAATGAATTGGCAATTAAAACCCCAGTAAGATTTTTTTTACAAACAAGGTGATTCTACATTTCATATGGAAAGGCAAAGAAATACGAATATTAAAAACATTTTGAAAAAGAAAATCAAAGTGAGAGGAACTACACTATTCAATTTTAAGGCTTACTCTAAATCTTCAGTAATCAACGATTCACCATGGGATAGAGACACCAATGATACTGACAGACATCAGTAGAACAGAACTGACATTCCAAAAATAGATTCACACAAATATGGCCACTTGATTTTTAACAAAGGTGCAAAAAAAAAGCCAATGAAGAAAGGATAATCTTTTTATCAAATGGTGCTAGAACAGCTAGGGAGGAAAGAGAAAGGAAACAAAGAAAAAAAAACCTGAACTAAATTTTACAACTCATATAAAAATTACCCAGACATGGTGGCACACACCTGTAATCCCAGCTACTCAGGAGGCTCAGGCAGGAGGATGGCAAGTTTGAAGGCAGCCTGGGCAACTTAGTGAAATCCTGTCTCAAAATAAAATAAAAAGGGCTGGGGATATAGCTCAGTGGTAGAGCATTTGCCTAGCATATGCAAGGCTCTGGGTTCAATCCCCAGTACTGCAAAATGAATGCATGAATGAATGAATGAATGAATGAAGAAAGAAAGAAAGTTACAGCCCTAAATGTAAATTTATAAGATGTTTAGAAGAAATCTTTATTGCCTATTATAAGGCAAAGAGTTCTTAGAAATGACACCAAAATCATTACCTACTTTTTTAAACTGATAGATTGAACTTTATCAATACTAAAATATTTTGCTCTACAAAAGACACTTAGGAAAATTAAAAAACAAGCAACAGACTAGGGAGAAAAATCTGCAAATCGCATATCTGACAAAGTACTTGGATCCAGAATATATAAACAACTTCCGGAATAAGCAAATAAACAACCCAATTTAAAAATGGGTAAAATATATGAACTGACATTTCACCAAAAAGAACACTGGAGAGAAAATAAACATATAGAAAGTTTCTCAAGATCATTAGCCGTTATAGAAATGCAAATAAAAACCATGATAACATATCACTATATACCTATGACTTATGGAAGAAAAGATGACAATACCTAGTGGTAGGGGAGAATGTAAAGCAACAAATTGATAGTGAGAATGCAAACTGGCACAGTCATATTGAAAATAGTTTGGCAATTTCTCAAAAAGTGAAACATACTGAAGTTTCTCATCCATTATCTGGAGTCCCTCTGGTATCCCAATTACTCCCTAGCTTCCTCATATTAGAGAAAACATATGACCCTTCACTCTCTGTGACTGGGTAATCTCACTTAAGAGTGAGGATCAATGAAGGATCAATCGGCTTTATGTACATATGTAAGAACACCAATGTCAATCTCGGTACCCTGTATGGGGAAGGGGGGATGGGGAGTGAGCTGGGGGAAAGCCCACCAAGTGCTGTGGGCATGTATGTCACTATCAACATGATTTCCACTATGATGTGAGACTATAATGCACCAATAAAAGTATATTTTTTTAAAAGTGAAACATACACCTACCCTATGACTCAGAAATCCCCACTCCATGGTATTTACACTAGATAAATGAACTTATGTTCACACAAAAACTTGCACACAATTGTTTACTGTAGCACTACTAACTGAAAACAACCCAAATGTCCTCAAGAGCTGACTGGATAAACAATTTTTGGTACATCCATACAATAGATTAATATTTAAGAAAAATATCCTATTGTGCTGTCTTCACCCTTCTCCTTGTGATGATGTTAGATGATACAATGGCTATGTGACGAGATGACGTGAAGAGAATTACATAAGCATTGTAACACGGGGCTAGCATCACTACTGACCTTCTGATGATAAGTCAGAGAGAGGATCCTGGAGCTGTGACAATGGAAACTGTAGATAAGGGGGGACTACTGCAAACTGAACTTTTAGATATGTAACAATCATGTAAATTGAGGGAAGACTATGTTTTGTAGTTGGCTCAAACTTAACAAAGAGCTGCTCACTGACTTAGAAAATTAAGCATCAATGGTAATGTTGCTTATGGTATTTAGGATGAAATGCTACATGCTGGTAAGAGCTTCCACTTCAGCTATAACACACAAAGTGACTTAACAAGTACCTGACAATTTCATATTTTAATATTTCATTATGCCATCAAGATTTTATACACAGAACATAAAATATTTTATTATAAATTCATTTCATTTTTTGTATTGGGATTTGAACTCAGGGGCATTCTATCTCCAAGCCACACCCCCAGACCTTTCTACTTATTTATTTATTTATTTTATTTTGAAATAGAGTCTTGCTAAGTTGCTGAGGATCTCACTAAGTTGCTAAAGTTGGCCTCCAACCTGCGAACCTCCTGTTTCAGGACCCCCAATTGTTGGTATTACAGGTATGTATCACCACACCCAGCCAATTAATTTTATTTCTCCTTTATATACAGTTAGGACATTATATTTTTCTTTGAACTGTGTATACATTATATGATCTACAGATTTTACTACAGGATTATAAAAAGAGCATTACACAATATTCCTTATAAAAAGGCAGCATTCAGTTTGACAGGGTTGAAGTAGTACACTAGACTGTATAATCTCTCCATGAAATTCTGCAAGGGTATTTCAGTTAGGCTGCATCAGGCCTACACTCTGCTTACCAGTAAACCTTCTGTATTGGCTAGCTTTTCATCACTGTGACAAAAAACCTGAGAAAAACAACTTAGAGAAGGAAAGATTTGTGTTGGCTCACATTTTCAGTGCATAGTCAACTGGCTTCACCGCTCTGGGCCTGAGATGAGGCAAAACATCAAGGTAGAAGGGTGTGGGGAGGAAAGCTGCTCCCCTCACGGCAGCAGAGAAGCAACTACATTGACAACATTAATAGTATAGGGTTTGATACATATCACACACTGAAATATTTACTGACTGACCAAATGAGGTTTTTTAGATCTTTAAAACTTCCCTTCATTAAAAAGCAATATTTAGGAGAGACTTTTGCTTGGCAGTAAGGGCAGATTCTACGACTTTAAAGATTTCTTTTTTTTTCTTTTTTTTTTTTTTGCGGAACCAGGGATTGAACCCAGGGGCGTTCTACCTCCGAGCTACACCCCCGGCCCTATTTTTATACTTTATTTTGAAACCGGGTCTCACGAAGTTGTGGAGGGCTTCACTAAGTAGCTGAGGCTGGCCACAAACCCGGATCCTCCGGTCTCCGCCTCCCAAGTACTGGGATTACAAGTGTGTGCCACCACGCCCGGCTAAAGATTTCTTCGACCACTTGATTTTATGAGTCTGATTTCTTTATGTCAGTGCATCTCACTAGGAAGTCCTAGCTACCTCACTTTCCTACTTCCCCATTTTGGTCCTTTCTACTATGTTGGCTTTTTGTCGCTATAATGAAATAGCTGAGACAAATAACTTATAAAAAGAAAAGGTTTGTTTTGGCTCACAGTATGGGACCAGGTGAAGCCATTGCTTTGGGCCTCTGGTGGGTATGCAGGACGTGGCAGAGCAAATGCGCTCACCTCATCAGTCAGGAAGCAAAAGAGGAAGAAGAGGAAGGGACCAAGGTCCCACAACCCCCTTTAACGGCATGCCCACATTGACCTAAGCACCTTCTACAAGGCCCCTGATCCTACAGGTCCACAGCACCTCACAATATTGTGACCCCTGAGACCAAGCCTTTAAACACCTTTAGGGAACACTTAACACCCAAACTATAGTACTGCCCCAGGCAATCAAGCATACTCCCAATGGCCCTTCAGTGAGGCCACCCTTCTGAGATGTCTCCCAAGTCTTGCTCTGTGATTAGAAAGGTCCCACCTTGTACAAATGATCATGTCCCCTATCTTCAATATTCCTTCAAATCCAAAGTCTCATCTCTTATACAAAGTATTTTGTTAATTAATGGTCTTGGAATCAGTGCTCTCTGAACATTTAGTAATCTTTCCTTTTCACAATTTTGTCTATAATATTAACCCAAGATATGTTTACACCAATGTCCACTTACTTCAATCATTTATGTCTATCTAATGGTGATGGTTCATATACCTGTTAAAGAGGTTGTACAAGCCGGTCATGGTAGTGCACACCTGTAATCCCAGTACTTGGGAGGCTGAGACAGGAGGATCATAGGTTTGAGGATAGCCTCAACAATTTAGCGAGACCCTCAGCAACTTAGTGAAACCCTGTTTCAAAATAAAAAATAAAAGGGACTGGTAAGGTTGGAGTGTAATCTGGAGGTACAAAGCCCCTAGGTTCCATCCCTAGTACCAAAAAAATAGGTTGTACAGCTGTCTGAAAAACAATATTAAATAGACAATGTTTATCTGTTTTGACTTACAAACTCCTAGAGTATAGACAGTATCAATTTGACTGTTATCTGACACACAATAATAAATGAGTGGAATAATGATACTTAAGGGCTTCCTAAATATACTCACTTCATACCTTTAGGTTAATATCAAACCCAGATGTATATCCCCTCTATAAAATCAGGTAGACATGCTTCTTTATATACTACTTAAAAAGGCATTACTAAAATATCTTGCTCCGCCATGATTTGTATGGGTATATGTTCAACATAGTACAATCCAAAGGAAGGTTACTAATAAATACTATGTGATCAGAGCATATTTTGATGCAAAATTGCTACAAGCCAATTAAAAATGATAATAATAATACTTGGGAGGCTGAGACAGAGGATCACAGGTTCAAGGCCAGCCTCAGCAACTTAGCAAGGCCCTGTTTCAAAATTTTTTTAAAAAGAGCTAGGGTTGTAGCTCAGAGGTAGAATGCCCCTGTGTTCAATCCCCAGTACCAAACAAACAAAATATAAAAAGCTGAACAAGATTTCTCCCAGTTTAAAGATAACATTTAAACGTTCTGATGTCATTAAACAGAATCTCAGAACAATCTGCCATTAAAAGCTTGGATCTCTATAAGTAACCGACTGTGCAAACTGGGTCAATTACTTGAATTGTGCTTTTCGTGTGGCATCTTTATGACTTGTAAGATCCCCTGAGGAGGTTTCAAGCAGCTAAATGCCTTAGACCAGCATGTCAAACATCAGAATTAGAAGAAACAATGCATGAAACACATGTTTTTCTAATGTCTACCTATCATTGACTCAATATACTGACGTGGTACTTTCCTTTATGTTCTACTGATACATCCCTGGCACCTAAATCAAGCTATAGCTTCCGCTGTAGACTGTTTTAAAAACAAGCAAAAATAGAACAACACACACACACACACACACACACACACACACACACACACACCCTCAGTGGCTTTTTCCAAAGAATGGAATGGTGACTCTGTAAAGGAATGTGGCACGAACAAAGCTCTGAACCAATATGTGTACATCTAGTCTAGTTAAAAGAGAAGTAAGTTTTCAAATTTTGAGGGGGAAAAAAATAAGATTTGCTTATAAGTCATTCTTTCTCTTTAGAGAATACCCTAGCCATTTTCTGTATCTCAATTCAGAACCTTTCAAATGATTTTTTTTAAGGTTCAAACACTACAAAGCATCTGATTTAGTGAAAAGCACTTTAAATACCTCCCCAAGTGCTCCCCACTGGATCAAAATGTCATAGAAATGTTGTAAACACTATCAGTCATGTTCCAGAGAACAATTTAAACAAACATTGTTTTGCTCTTTTGTCTGGAAAAGTAATTTCTGAAGTGAAGAGTTCAAAACTTTTAACCCTACATACTATGCAGTAAGAAAAAAAAAGACATCTTTTAAGCATCAGAAGCTGAGTACACAATAGGCTTTGTCTTGTTAAACAAAAGAACATGCTTTTCCTTTCAATCACTTCCAGCTGCATGATCTGGCCTTCATGGGATCAGAAATTAACAGCACATGGCATCTGGCTACCTGCACAGACTGCATATAAAATCTGAAGTCTTCAATAAGATTAACGGGTCTAGTGGTTGAAAGTGGAGAGGGAACCACCAAATACCATTTCTTATACTGAGGCAATAACCCTAACTAAAGAAGGCAAGAAAAATCATCCATACCTAATCAGATGTCAACTGTATTCATATGCAGTGACTCGGATAACAAGCCTCTCCTGCCTCCTACAGCTACAGAAGATATTACCACCGGCTACAGAACTGGTTCAGCTCTCAAGGAAGGAATCCCTACCAATTAAAAAAAAAAAAAGAAACCCAGAACAAAAAAAGTTGTGGGTTAACCCTGATGACATCACAGTGATGGTTTGGACCCAAATAAGCCAGAAACAAGAAAAACTCAAATGACTATCATTCTTATCATAAACGCCACTAAATCGTGAAAATACATAGACTATTAGACTAAAACGTCTTCCAAAATAAAGCTATTGCAGACAAAACATTCTTTTTCAGGTTTGTTCCCCACTTCCACCCCCCAGTGCTGGGGATCAAACCCAGTTCCTCATGCATGCTAGTCAAGCACTCTACCAATGAGCTATATCCCTGGCCCTAATTTACCTTTCTTATTAAGATTGGTGGACCAGCCGGGCGTGGTGGCGCACGCTTGTAATCCCAGTACTTTGGGAGGCGGAGACAGGAGGAGCCGGGTTCGCGGCCAGCCTCAGCTCGTGCACGCGTGCGCGCGCGCTCTTTCTCTCTTTCTCTCCCTGTCTCTCTCTCTCTCTCCCTGTCTGTCTCTGTCTCTCTCTCTCTCTCTCTCTCTCTCTCTCTCTCTCTACTTAGTGAGGCCCTCCG